>CAUYQG010294050.1:0-21834 GCA_963574415.1 Tarsius wallacei | reverse complement strand
GAATGAAAGTAAGCCGGGCTTGGTGGCTCAGCCTGTAATCCCGCGCTTTGGGAGGCTGAGGTGAGTGGATTGCCTGAGCCCGCGGGTTCAAGACCCGCCTGGGCAACTTGGTGAGACCTCATCTCTACAATAAATCAAAAAATTAGCCGGGCGTGGTAGCTCGCGCCTGTAGTTCAAGCTACTTAGAAAACTGAGGCGGAAGGATCGCTGGAGCCCAGCAGGTTGAGGCTGCGGTGGGCGGGAGCGGCCACTGCACTCCAGTCTGGATGACAGAGTGAGACTCCAACTCAAAAAAAAAAAAAGAAAGTAAAATATTAAGTTTTTAAGGAACATGCGAGATACTGCTATGCACCTACCAATTTGACAAAGCTCAAAGCTCTAACAATGCCAAGTGTTGGTAAAGATGTGAAATAATTTCAGCCCTCAGAAACAGAACCAACTCAAAAAAAAAAAAAGAAAGTAAAATATTAAGTTTTTAAGGAACATGCGAGATACTGCTATGTACCTACCAATTTGACAAAAGCTCAAAACTCTAACAACGCCAAGTGTTGGTAAAGATGTGAGATAATTTCAGCTCTCAGAAACAGAGCTCCCACTGTTTACTAGTGGGAGTGTAAATTAATATTGCCGCCTTGCAAAATAGTTTCACATTTTCTAACAAATTTGAATATATGAATTTACAATAACCCAGCATTTCCACTGTTAGGCATATGCTACCTATTTTGGTATAATAAAAAATATTTTGTCCCTGTTCCTGGTTTCTGGCACAGAGCTTCAAAAATTCTTGAACGTTCTGAGTGATAACAGCATCTTTGTTGTGATAATTATGTGACTTATGATGGGCCCCAGGATAACTTCAAAATGAAAGCTGGTCACCAGGAAGACCACACATATCAATTGGAACTCCTCAGTCTTCAGGTAGAGTGAGATGGCTGGAACCGAAGTTTAGTCATGTGGTCAATGGTTTAATCAATTATGCCTATGTATTGAAACACCAGTAAAAACCCTGAATGCTGAGGCTCAGTGAAGCATTCTGGTTGGTAAACACATTAATCTGTTGGAAGGATAATGCACCCAGATTTCACAGAGAGAAAACATAGAAGCTCAGCATTGACCTCCTACCCATACCTTGCCCTACGCTTGTCTTCATTTTGTCTGTTCCTAATCTGTATTCTTAATAAGAAAACTGCAGAATTGTACTGCAGTCCACCCCATTAGGATAGAAACAGAGCATTTTGAAATGTGTACCTGGCTAGGCAGAAGTATGGGTGACCTCCAAGATTTGTGGCTGGTGCCTGAAGTGGGGGCAGTTTTATGAGGGAATGTGACCTTAACATGTGCAGTCTGCACTAACTCTGGGTAGTTAATGTCAAAATTGAAATAAATTGTAGGACACCTAGTTGGTTTCAGAGAATTGATATCAGGACATGCCTGTGTACTGGGATGCAAGTATAAATGTGTTCATAGAGACATTATTCAGTGTCCCAAAACAAGAAATAACTCAAATATCAAATAATATAATTGCTAAATCGTTTTTGGAATATATTAATTATAGCTATATGCCACAAAAAGAACAAATTTTTAAAAACAAAATGTTAAACAAAGTAAGCCAGACACAGAATAATATATACAATATAATTTTATTCATAAAATTCTAAACACAGGCAAAACTAAATTAACTTCATCATTTGTGATGCATACAGAGATAGAAAAACTATAAAGTAAAGCAAGAAAATAATTATTATACAAATCAGAAGAGTGAGTTTGTAGAAAACAGAGAAAGTTGTGATTGTCTAGGGACACATAGACAAATTTCAGGGGTGCTAGAAATATTTTATTTACTGACCTGAATAATGGCTTTTGCATTGTTAAACCAAAACTCATATTTTATGCATTTTTCTGACTGTATGCTATATTTCATAATTTTTGAAAGTATTTAAAAAGGAGAAATACTGATAAGAAAGAAACCTATAAGCAGGTTTATATAATTGTTGAGAATATAGCGGTGAAGTATATTTTATTTAGTAAAAAAGATTCCATTAAAGTAGAAGTTTATTGCAAAATAATGTTGAAACTTAAATTAGTTCAAAAATGGAAGTTAAGAGGGAAAGTAAATGAGTGCTTTAATAAAAAAACCTTGCTTCAATGCAGGAGATTATTCAAATAGGTAGTTTCTTCACATGTATACAAATGTAAGTTTAGGTTATTTGTTAAAATGATTCCTTGAAGAACAGTAACATGAGCTGTGACTTCCAGATTAAATCATTAATTTTTAATCTTTAATCTTAAAATCATCTGCTACAGAACTACTTGTGATATAAGTTTAAAGTGCAGATTCCCAGGCAACACCCTCAGATGTCTACAATTAGGATCTCTGAAGGAAGAGCTTAGGAGTCTGCATCTAAAAACTACTCAGGATGATTTTGACTATGCACACTGGTGTTCTAGAACTCCGTACTAAAGAGAAAATGATAGGGGAGAGAAAAGCAAAGCAAGACAAAACATAAATCCTTGAGAAATCTGACAAAAAGGAGAAATGTAAAATAGTTATAAGAAAGTATGGTGGGCCAGGCACAGCCTATAATTTATCCCACCATTTTGGGAGGCTGAGGTGATCAGATTGCTTGAACCAGGAGTTTGAGACCAGCCTGGGCAACATAACAAAACCTCATCTCTACAAAAAATTAGCTGGGTGTGATGGTGAGCCTGTAATCCCAGCTACTTGGGATTCTGAGGTGGAAAGATCGCCTGAGCCCAGAACGTCAAGGGTGCAGTGAGTCATGTTTGCCGTAATCATGCCACTGCACTTTAGCCTGGGAAAAGAGTGAGACCCAAATTCAAAAAAAGCAAAGAGGGAAGGAGAAGAGAGGAAGAGAAAGAAGAAAGGAAGGAAGGAAGGCAGGGAGGGAGGGAGGGAGGGAAGGAAGGAAATATGGTAAATAACAAACAAAATAAGATGAAAAGACCAAGTAAAAATTTATTTGTAATCATAATAAATATGACTAGATTAAATTTCACTAGAAAAATATTAAGTCTCTAACATTGGATAAATAAAAATAATTTAGTCCATATATATGCTATTTATTAAAGTCTTAGAAACATACAAAGAAAAGTTGGAAATTAAGGGGCACATAAGAGATATGTTGGGTAAACTATGCCAAAAGAAAGCAAGACTGGCAATATAGAAATAGGCAAGACAAAATTTAATGCTAAATGTATTAGATCAAATAGTAATAAAAGTGATTTTTTATTTTGATAATAATTATAATTCACCAAGATTTAATAGCAATGAACATTTATACAACAAACAGTATAATATTAAAATGTATTAAGAATACGAAGAGAAATAAGCAGTCCACAATGATAGGGAGAGCTTTAATATTACTTCAACAGAAACTTACACACCAAATAGACAAAAGAATAAGAACACAAAGAATTGATAACATAAAAAGTAAATGAGTTATTAGATTTATAACATTTAGATTTATAGTACCACACAGAAAATACACATTTTCCTCAAATAACATTGAAATATTTATAAATTGACTAACTGGCACCAGTGAAACTCTCAATATTTTAAACAATGCTATTCAAGCTGTAGTCCCCAGACAGGTGCTTGTCTACCAACTGCCACCAGACCAGGAGGAGGAAAGAGTTTATGCCAGAATGTAAATCAATTATATCACTTAGTGCATATCACTTCAGCTGACGTTTTTCTAAAAGCTTGCTTGCTTTATAAAAATCAAAATGTTGAAGAGGAATATTGGCTTATGGCCTAGGGAAAATGCCTTATCTCAGTGCAGATGAATAACAGATAGTTCCACCTAGCTAAGTAGAATAGTTTTGTGACCAATCAAAATACCACGAAATTAATATTTAATAATAAAAGAACTGACCAAAAAGTTATTCATAAATAAATTTTTTTATTGCTTAAACAAATTGGGGGTTTACAATATAAGAAATTTAGCCTGGGCAATATAGTGCAAGCTCGCTCTACAAAAAAATCAAAAAATTAGCCAACCATGGTGGCACATGCCTGTAGGACGGCCAGAGCCCAGACGGTCGAGGCTGCAGTGAGCCATTATCAGACCACTGCACTTCAGCCTGGGCAACAGAGCAAGACCCTAACTCAAAAAACAAAATAGAATATAAGAAATTTAAACAAGATCATAGATGCTTTAGAAATTAATAAGTGAAGCAAGGGCTCTGTATTTCAAAATCTATGGGATGTGATCAAAGGGTACCAGCAGATATTGTATGATCCAAATATATTTCAAGTATTATTGAATACAATGAATTATAAATTACATTCAAAAAGTTAAGAAAATTATGCAGTATCAAATAAAAAAGTAAAATGGTATGAGAATGAAAACACTCCCATGCTTTAAACTTTATATAAAGCTACAATAATCAAAACAGCCTGGTATTGGTACAAGAACAGGCATATAAGCCAATGAAACAGGTTAGAGATTCTGGAAGCAAAACCTCAATTTCTCAACCAACTCATTTTTGACAAAGCCTCCACCATCAACCACTGGGGAGAGGAGAACCTATTCAGTAATTGGTGCTGGGAAAACTAGCTGACCACATGCAGAAGATTAAAACAAAACCCCCTACCTATCATCATACCCAAAAATCAACTCTAAATGGATCAAAGACCTAAAAGTAAATCCTCAAACTATAAGGACCTTAGAAAATGCAGTGGACATCCTTATGGAAATTGGAACTGGCAACCAATTTCTGATCAAAACCCCAAGTGCCCATGCTATAAGAGATAAGATAGACAAGTAGGACCTCATCAAACTGACAAGCTTCTGCAAAGTCAAAGAAACCATCAAAAGAGCGAGGAGACAGCCCACAGACTGGGAAAAAACATTTGCCTACTGTATATCTGAAAAAGGCCTAGCATCTAGGATCTACAGGGAAATCAAATGTGCCGAAAAGAAAAAAAAAAGCCCCATTACAAAGTGGACAAAAGATATGAACAGACACTTCTCAAAAGAAGACATATGGGCAGCCAACAGATACAGGAGAAAAGGCTCAGCCTCACTGGTCATCAAAGAAATGCAAATTAAAATCACACTGAGATATCATCTAGCTCCAGCCAGGATGGCCATCATTAATAACAAAAAAACAACAGATGCTGGAGAGGATGCGGGGGAAAGGGAACACTTCTACGCTGTTGGTGGGAGTGTAAATTAGTGCAACCCCTGTGGAAAACAGTTTGGCTATTCCTTAAAGTTCTAAAAATTGACCTTCCATACAACCCCACAATCCCCCTACTGAGAATATACCCAGAGAAACTTAAATCACTCTGTGAAAAAGGTATCTGCACATGCATGTTTATTGCAACACTAGTCACAACAGCAAAAACACGGAACCAACCAACCATGCTGCCCATCAAAAAAGGACTGAATTTTTTAAATGTGGTACATATACACAATGGACTATTACACAGCCATAAAGAAGGACAAAATTATGAACTTCACGGCAACTTGGATGGACTTAGAGTCTATAATACTGAGTGATCGATCTCAGAAACAAAGAACTGAGTATCACATGTTCTCACTCATAAGCAGATCTTGAACAATTATTGTAATACTATAAGAAAGGAATTAACACTAGTGGGAAACTGCCAGGGAAGGGAGGAGAGGGATTGGTAGTAGTGGGAAACTGCTGGCAGAAGGGAGGCACACCTCTTCAACAAGGGTACCTGCTCAATGAACATTTGTATACCTAACCCTGAATTGTACCCCACATTTTTAAGATAAAAAAAATTTTTAAAGATAAATGAAACTAATAAAATAAAAAGTAAAAGTAGACTTTGATCAATAAAACTTAGAGTTTATTCTTAGAAAATGGCAAAAAGATAAATAAAGTTCAGGAACATATATAATCAAGAGAAAAAGAAAACACGAACCTTGTCAACCTGAGAAAGTGGCTGGAAAACCAAAAGTCTGCTGAAACTGAGGTTTTGGATGACCATGCTGAAGCTATAACATTAGAGTTTTAAGAGAATGAAGAAATTTAGAACTGCGGGCTGAGATATTTGTGTCTGATGACATTGGATAAGTTAGAGGAAGAGAAAGACAAATGAGATATGCCAGGCCTTGGCTCAAAACATGGAGTGAAAATAAAGTCGTCTACCATGACTGTGGCAAATGATTCTTACTGCCTGTATTCACTAGGTTAACATCATTAAATATCACTTTGAGAAATTCGTTTTGCAGGTTGACAAATTAAGACACCTATTGAGTTCACGATCTCTTCATATTTCTTATATAAAAATTATACCATTGATGAAAACTGGGTTCTTGACCCATAGGTTGTAAATAGTCTGCAGGACCAAGAAGAACTGGAGAACTACAACTCTAAGACTCTATAAAACCATTTCCATTCCAGATGCCTTGCTGCTTCCTGTTGCATCTTTGGAGTAATCTAGCAGTCTCCACCATGCCTTGCCCCTCATTATTATTTCAGCAATGTCTAGAATTAGCACCCAAGAAGGCGATATGTAGAATCCGATTAGAGAAGAAACTAGTCTGGACTGGAAGGGACTGCAGATATGTGCTAACTTGTAATGAGTGAACTCACTAACAATAATGCATTCAAAGTGCCAGATTAGACAGACATGTAGTTCTAAAAATAAATACTCTTGAAAATGTTCTGTGTTGGTTAATAGGAACTTGAACCCAATGTTGGCCTAAGCAGTACTAAAGTCCAGAAAACCTGAGTCAAACATGGCAGAAGATATTCAGACTGCAGAAGATAGAAATATTAGATTATATCCATCATATGAGTCCTGTTCATTTCATTGATCTTTTCGTGTATATGTATGGAACCTCCCCCAAAAACAGAATTGTCTTTTGGAAGGCAGGTCCCTTGCAGTACAGACTTCCCCCACTAGCTAAGTGTTTTAGAAACCCATCAGCATCAGTGTACCAGCTAGCATTGCTGAGAGAGACTGCATTTTACTTCAGTGAAATTTTTTTGGAGATTCTTTCATTGTGTTTGCCCATTTCATTATGGGTGATTTACTAGCATACCTGCAAACACCATGCTGAGCGTTCAGCAGTTTTTAATCAAAAATGGCATGATCCTCATGTCCCACCCTCCCTATTCACCCGATCTCGCCCCCAGTGACTTTTTTTGTTTCCCCAGCTGAAAAAAGTCCTCAAAGGGAAACGTTTTGCCGATGTGAAAGAAGTGAAACAACAGCAGAAGCACTAAAAGGCATCAAAATTGATGAGTTAAAAACTGAAAAGAAAAAAATAATAAAAACTGTTTTGAGGAGTGGAAAAAGTATCTTGATGGGTGTATTGTATCAAATGGAGAGTACTTTGAAGATGACTGAAATTTACACATGTAAGAATAAATACATAATTTTTTAAAATAAATTCTGGGGTTTTGGGTCCCCCCTCATATATATTTAAAACTTCTCTTATGTCTTTAGAAATAGACTAGCAAAGAAAGAACTGAAAATTAAAAAAGGAATTTTCCTGGCTAATTTTATGATTTTTGTCTAGTGTGCAGTGATTTGAGGAACAGCTCTAATCAAAATGGGATGAGAAAATCCTGGGGTTAGGTAGGCCCAGGTAGCAGCACAGAACCACATGAAATAAAGTAGGCATAAATTTATGCAGTAGTCGGGGCTCTTTGAAAGCTTTTACATGTGGAGTTATCTCTTTCTCTTGCTCCATGAAGTTCTCAGGAATAAATCAATAGAGAAGAGTTCAAATGATTTGAGTAACCCCAAAAAACAAAGGAAAACAGAAAAGAGTCTAGGACACGTGGAGAGAAAGTTGACTCTAGCTAGTATACTGGTGTGTTGTGAGCATATTGAGCACGTCTTGCTCATTTCCAGACCACAGCTCTGAGGCCCTGGAGTGAAGGGAAGTCTCCTACAATGGAACTATGACCTGTGAAGAAATGATCTTTGTGGTAGGATGTGCCAAACAAAAATCAATAGGCCCTACTCTACCTGCTGTAATAGCCATTTAGAGGTCAAGTTGCATTTTGGGTGGAATTGAAGTTATTAGCATCACCATCAAAGGTCTGAAAGATGCAAGTGTGTTGATTCCAGTTAATTTCTACTCAATGCATTATTTTTTGTTTTAATACATAGGGAACACATAAGCAATTTGTCACTTGTTCCAGCCTGAAAAATAAGTACTTTCACTTTTGTAATATTATTTGACAACTATGTAATCTACAGGGGCTATAACCATTTTATCATCCCTCAAGATCTCACACCAGGCTACTATACCGACAATGTCATGTGGATAGATACTGGAAATAAGAAGTAGCAAGTAGTTTCTATGTTTTAGTGAGGCCCACATGGTAAGTTCCACAAAAACAAAGAAGAAGCTGTCATTTTAGAGTGGCCCATTCTGAAGACATCTGAACCATACATAAGGTCTCATAGAAATTCCTCTCTGCATTAAGCCGGGCGTGGTAGCATGCACCTGTAATTCCAGCTACTTGGAAGACTGAGAAGGAAGGATTGCCTAAGACCAGCAGGTCAAAGCTGCGGTGGCTGTGAGCATGCCACTGCATTCCAGCCTGGGTGACAGAGTGAGACTCCAACTCAATAAAAAAAAGAAAAGAAAAGAAATTCCTCACAGCAAATGAGATTGTTAATAATCAGATAACTATTTTGTTGTTGTCAATCCCATCTCCTTCTCTGGCCAGCTCAATCCTTGCTACATGGACTAATAAACTATAAGGACATTATGGCTGGGATGGAGGATACACATGGACTCAACAACATGGACTTTCACTAGCCAAGCCTAACTTGATTACTGGAACGCTGAACTCCTGGTTCTCCAGTGGAAAATGACACTATTCTCTATCATGAATGGGGTAGCAATTTGTCCTCAAGAATGAACACTTTAGGGAGTTAGATTTTTTTTTCCTACTTATCACATATCTGGCCCCACCAAATTTGGTGCCACTCCCACCTCCATGGCTAAATCGCTTATGCATCATTATGGCATCCTACATAAATGTGCCTCTGACAGAGGAACACATCTCACAATGAAAGGGAGGCAATAGTCTGATGCCTATGGAGGGAACTGGCCGAATTATTTTCTAATTATTTTTGACTTATGGAAGGCTTTCACAAATATACATACATATATCTTGTGGCGTCTGCAGAAATTTTTAAGTCATTTTTTCATTTTATATAAAATATGATAAATAAATGATAAGTTTAAAATTTTGATCACTATACTATTAAATATGCATTTATGATTCATTTTTATACTATCTTTAATAATTCATAATATAAAAAGACATTTTTACATTTAAAAGTGTCATGCTATTTAATTTGCTTTAAGTTACATGTGAATATCTAACTACTAAAAATATTTTTTTAATTGATATATCATGCTTGATTTGGAATCTAAATGTAGCTCTTTGTAAATAGCACATTGTGAGATATAATTATGACAACTTTTCTCTCTCAATACTGAGAATGCTTAATGTTCCACATAAGAGCTTTGATTAGCTGAAAGCTGCTTAAATATTTGGTAAGATGATTTTGAGGTGAATTTGCTGAATTATTTTCATTAACTTATACTTCAGTATCAAACTTCATTATATTTCTTATATTTATCAACATTTTATATGGGTATAAATTAAATAACATGAAGCTATGAATAAAATACTTTAAAACTGTTTAGTGGCCAAAATCGTAAAACAGCATTTCTGAATACATTCATCTGATTGCCATTAGCCACCGAAAATGTTTATTCCACAACTACTGAAAGGTATCAAACTGTCCCAATTCCAAAAGGAAAACTAAAAAATATCAAATAATATATTAGATACTTAGCCAAATGTTGTTGCTATCTTTAACCACACAAACTTCCTTGAATATATCCATGAACCCTGGGAGTGTGTGAAGCACCAGATGTGGAAGGTTGGTGTACTCTATCACAAAAGTTTCATGATGCCAGCTCTGAGATGCAGGGTAGGCTGCTATCTTATAAAACATCATTAAACTCTGACCAGTGATCAAGTGAACATTTCCTCACCTCTGACACATCTGTCACACATCTAACAACCAAGGCACGGAGGTGGCACCTCTACTTGTTTACACTTACCTTGACTAATTCTCAAAAAGATTTGCGATGGCTTGAAAAAAAAATTCAGAGAGCATTGCATCAAAAATAAGTAAATAGACAATCGGGATAAAGGGAAAATAAGGGTAAATAATTGTTATAGAAATTTTAATACCTAAGGGAAGAATACTTACATCAGAAAGCATAGCAAAGAGTTTCCTGAGACAGAGACAGCCAAAACGCCACTTTGAAACCTTCATACCAATAAAAGAAGAATCAAATGAAGCTGTAACATCTTGGCTTGTGTGACTAACTCTCTGTAAGAAATAAGGTTGCTACCCTGAAATAAGAGCTAAACATTTTAGGGAGTTTTAGAGACTGAAAAAGACACCCTGATCATGTTCCTCTCTCTTATTGCAAACTTTCCTGTTGACATTGTGAGCCAAGTTTGGATATATTAAACTTTCACCACCAAAAACATATTAGAACAGATTAGGATCAAATTCTATTTGCCCTAAATTTGCCACAACCCCAAGCTGCCAGAAAAATTCCTTGCTATACTATGCTCAATTTTAAATATTAAAAGAAGACAACCCAGATTCTTAGTAAGTAATAACACCAGTTGCTTAGACCCTCAGGACTGAAAATCAACCCACAGGGGAGAAAAAAAATCACAATCAGATGATATTCTAACACAAGGATAACATGGACTTGCCAGCAAGAAGAAAGCTAAAAATTTAAGACTTGTAACCAACCACATAAATGACAATTGTGCTTTCCTTCCTTCTATTTTCCCTTGCTTACTATATGACTATAATTATCATCTTCTGCTCTTTATCTTTCCAAAGAGGGGTTACATTTTTTCCCATCTTTTTCCTCCTGCTTCCACTGGTTATTGTATATACAATGTAGTTTTTGTGGTATTTACATTGTAATTTCATCCATAGGTTAGAGAATTTTGAGATGAGATCACAACAAACTAGAGGAAATAGTAGAAATAAACCACAGAGCCTAGATTCAGAGAAACAGTGGCAGAGAACATTACCTTGATATACTGAAAATGAACATGACTTTGGGTTGTCTCCAACAAGTAGACCCAGTGGTAACACCTATACTATCAAACTCTGCAGCCTGATCACTGCTCATGATGTAGAGCCAGACATAGCACCCATGCTGAGACAATAAAATCTCTCTCAGGAATCTGGAATTTATACCAGAAAGCACAGAGACTGAGAGTTGAAAGCCCTGAGTCACATTAATGGAAAGACCTAGTGAGCAGATCCACAGAGTAAGTTACTGAGGATACAAGAATTGTCACCTCACCACCCTTCCTCACTTTAATCGATCAGTTCTTTCCATTTTCTGAGATACTCCAATATTATTCCACTCAATTTCTTTGTTGTCAATGTCATTTGTGTTTTAGATGGGTTCAAATTACTAAAACATGCAGATTTTATTTATTAAAATATAATTAGTTCAAAGTCAACAAGTACTAATCAAATTTTCAACATGACTTTTTTAGAAAATATAATAAACTACTTCAAAAATTCACCAAAAACCAAATTCACAATAATAATCAATAAAATTGGAAAAAAGGAAAATAGTGATTGGAGAATTGCCAATCACTATATCAAAATATACTGCAAAGTCACAGTAACTTAAGTATGTTGCCGATATGATAATATAGCAATAGGCAGAAAAAGAAGTCCCAGAGAATATTCACTTATATGTAAATTTAAAATATTATAACAATAAAATTATAAAGAGTAAAACTTTTAATTTTAAATAGGTATTCAAAAAATCAATATACAATTTTTTATCCATATAAGGAAAACAGTTTACAGACTACCTATTACAACATACATAAATTAAATTCAAAATTACTTAAGTTTTAAAAGAGTTTATTTAATAGTAAAAAAATACACAAAAAACATAATTCATAAAAAGTCTGCTCTCAAAAAGCTTCTGCAAAGCAAAGAAACCATTAAGAGAGTAGGGAGACAGCCCACAGAATGGGAGAAAATATTTGCTAACTATATATCTGACAAAGGTCTAACATCCAGGATCTACGAGGAACTCAAATGTACCTAAAAGGAAAAAAAAAACAGCCCTATTAAAAAGTGGACAAATGATATGAATAGACACCTCTCAAAAGAAGACATATGGGCAGCCAACAGATACAGGAAAAAAGGCTCAGCCTCACTAGTCATCAAAGAAATGCAAATTAAAACCACACTGAGATATCATCTAGCTCCAGTCAGGATGGCCATCATTAATAACTCAAAAAACAACAGATGCTGGAGAGGATGCGGGGGAAAGGGAACACTTCTACACTGTTGGTGGAAGTGTAAACTAATAAAACCTCTGTGAAAAAGAGTGTGGTGATTCCTAACAGATCTAAAAATTAACCTTCCATACAACCCCCCAATCCCCCTTCTGAAAATATGCCCAGAGGAACTCAAATCACTCTATGAAAAAGATACCTGCACACGCATGTTTATTGCAACATTATTCACAGTAAAAAGAACATGGAACCAACCATGCTGCCCATTGAAAATGGACTGAATTTTTAAAATGTGGTACTTATACACGATGGAATATTATGCAGCTATAAAAAAGGACAAATTCATGGACTTCGCAGCAACTTGGATGGATTTAGAGTCTATCATACTCAGTGATCTATCACAGAAACAAAAAAACTGAGTACCACATGTTTTCACTTATAAGTGGACCCTGAACATTTATCACAACACTATAAGAAAGGGTTTGGCAGTAGCAGGACACTGCCAGGGGAGGGAAGGGCAGGTATATAACATCAATAAGAATACCTGATCTAAAACCAGGTGAAGCAGAGACCAAAGGGTGACCCAAACTTTACCTGTATGATGACTGCTTATCTACCTAATCCTGATTGTACCCCACATCTTTAAAATAAAATAATAATTTTGTTCTCAAATAATTTGAAATTTCTATACAAAAAATAATAGACTTAAAAACCAATTGACATGGAAGAATGTCTGATACATATCAAATGCAACAAGCAAAAATTAACTGATTAGATATACAAATAGTTCTTAGAAATCATTGAGAAATTAATCTCTCTCTCTCTCTCTCTCTCTCTCTCTCTCTTTACATATATATATGTATACACACACACATATAATTTATATATATACACATATGGAAAATGGGTAAATAATTTCAAAAAGCTACTCATACCAGAAATAAAAATGATCAGTAAACACAAGGAAAGATGCTCAGCCTTTTTGGGAATCTGGAAGGTACAAAATAATGTACTTTTTTACCCATCATATTGGCAAAACCTTTAAAGTTTGAAAATATCAGATGAGAAATACTGGAGATGGGAGAAAAAGCACTTATATGCCCCTTTGATGAGAATGTCAACTTTTGTATTCCTTATAGTTGGCAATGAAGCTATACCTAGTAAAATGTTGAGTCATGGAGCCTTTAATCTAGATACTTGTCACAAGGAAATATCCATACATATATATGAAGAGATATTGTTAATCTTATTCTGTATTACAAGTAATAGCAAAAAAACAGGGGAGACATAACACAGATGTTGGATAAAATTAAAGGCATCTCAAGTACCAAGGAAGACAAGCAGAAAGAACTAGAACGGAAAGTGAGGCTTATAAAGGGCTGCCCAGAATCCCTCACTGTCCATTCCAGCTAATGAACTCTGCATGGTCTCCATTGATGGCAAAATCCAGGCCTGTGAGAGAAGGTGGTAGAGGAAATATACATGAAAATGGTAAGCCTAAAGAGTGCTTGTGAGCACAGACTGGCTGGTTCCTGGTAGCACAATGTTGACTATGGGAGCAGTAATCTGGGCACAATAGAGTTTGTAGGAGAAAGCAAACCTGGAAAAGGAAATAAATAACCTTAAACTTCAGATGGAATATCCATTAGCCAACAAGGTTGCTGTGACCATGAAAGCAAAATGGTTACTTTAGGCAGCAAATAAAGAATAAAGAGGAGAAAATTGAGAGTTGCCAAGAAGCCATTAGAATGCTGAAAGGGAAGCTAGGAAATGAGTTTGACCTCTACACTAGTTTGCTAGGGCTGCTCTAACAAAGCACTACGGACTGGGTGGCTTTGTAACCAAAGTTCGTTTCTTCCCAGTTATGGAGGCCGGATGTCAAGGTGAGGACAGGGTTGTCTTCTGAGGCCTTTCTCCCTGGCTCAACACAGCCACCTTTTCCCTGGGCCTTCACCTGATCTTTTATCTGTGCATGTCTGTCTTCGGATCTCCTATTCTTGTAGGTATATCAAAAATATTGTGGTAGGGCTCACCTGCACGAGCTCATTTTACCTTCGTTACCTCTTTAAAGGCCCTATCTCCAAATAAAGTTGCATTCTGAGGTAGGGGGTTAGTACTTCAACATATAAATTGGGAGTGACACAGTTCACACTATAACAACCTCCTCATGGTTCCAGACCTTCAGCCTAGAATGTATCCCCTGTTCCTTTCCTTTTCCTTGCCAAATCAGTAATCCAACAGGACTCAGATGCAATTTCCTCAGGGATACATCTCCCAAACCACATAACCCAAACCTAAATTGGGCTTCAATGTTTCATTTTCTCATAATGCTTATTGTTTATTCCTTATATCAGTTACCACAATTTATAATAATATAGCCATATGACTATATGATTATCTCATGATCCCACTAGACTGTGACTCTGTGGAATTTTAGTTCACTACCACCCCAACAAGCAGCACAGTCCTTCATACATACAATATGTCTCCAATAACAATAGTTAACACTTATTGAGAGTTTACTATGCACCTCTTCACTAAGCAATTTGTATATGTTAACCCTTTACTCCTCTAACCATCTCTATGGTATACATAATATTATTACCCTTATCTCATAGGTGCAAAAAAATGAGAGATTAATAAATATGCTCAAAATTACACAGCAAGTAAGTAGTAGAGCTGGAATTTTGGATGCTCAGTAGATATCTGTTGAGCTGTTAATAAAAGTGAATAAACCTAATTGCCCATACATGTAAGGAAGATAATAAAATATGATTTACTTATATTATGGAATTTTATATAGTCTTTGAAAGGATGAAGAAAAATTAAATGCAGTAACATGGGAAGAAAAGACACATTATTAAATGAAAGAAACAAGTTACAGAACAATTTTATCTTCCCATTTGTGAGTGTGCTTATGTGCATATTTTTATGAATGTTGAAAGAAAGTCTGAATAAATTCATCCCTAGGTTAGCTTGAAGAATGATAAAAGTAATTTAAAGGAAAGGAGGCTAAAAAAAGAACTTCTGCTTTTTACTCTAAATAGTTACATATTTTTAAAATATTTCACAAGTCTCTATTATACCTAATTTTTAAAAAAACGATTAAAAGGAAAAACATATGAATGCTTGTGAGTTATTTTGCTGAGTTTATAGTTTACTTTTTTTAGAAAGAGTCTCAGAACAGTTTTTAAGATGGCAGATTGTATAGCCTTCTTCTCAGCCTTATCACTTGGCAATTTAGAAAAAGAAAGAGAGAGAGAGAGAAGGATCATTCACATGTCCCAGAATTTTTTTTAAACCTCTATTTTTAAAAGAACGTTAAAAATTTATATAAAAAGCAAACCAGAAGAGAAAATGAATACAAAATAATACTACTCCACAAGGTAGGGATAGCACCAAAGTGTGCCATGATTGAAGGGAGTGAAAGGGTGTTCAAGGACAGATCATAGGGTCATTTGTTAAAAGTATCAGTAGGAGCTACCAGATAGATAGACTCCTCCACTCCCTTCCTTCAACAACGGGAAGCAGCAAGTTCGAGGTCTTGGAGCAGAGAGACAGTGCAAGTATTCCAGGTGTCTGACACTTTGGAAAGATGGCAAAACTCCACTCCTAAAATGCTTAATGGCAAATACTGCCCCTCTCCCTCTTTCAAAGAGCAGCATACGTTACCTCTTCCCATAGTGATATATCAAAATAGACATAGCAGGCAGACGGAAAGAGCACCTCAATTACAAAGATGAACAAACAACCAATAATCTCCAAATATTCTCCAAAGCCAGAAAATAGAGGATAAGCACCAAACTCAATAAACGATAGCACTTATACCCAAGGAAAGAGAGCTAGGAGGAAGAATAACAGAGATTTAGCATAAGACTATGTTATCCTCAAGAGGTACAAGTTTTTATTTCACCCATAAAAAAAATACCAAGATAATGGAAATTTAAACCTTAGTGATTGAAATAGAATATCTCAAAATATACAGGCTGAATAATAACCTGGATATAACTACAAAATCAAATTGTGTGCTGTCACAACAACCCTTAAAATTTACCCAGAAAAAAAAAAGTTGAAAAGTATGAGGTAAGGGTAAAATATATGATGCAGAAGTTTAATATGCATTCATAAAGCCCACAATAAGCTAGAGAAATAATGGGCATAACCCAAAAAGTTTAAATTCAGGGAAACAGTGGCAAAGAATATTGCCTTGATATGCTGTAAAAGGATATGACTTTAGACTGTCTCCCGCCAGTGGGCATAGCAGTGACACCTATCCTATCAAACTCAGCCACAGTCGGGGCAGATACGGTGCACACACACCAAGATGATAACATTTTCTTTTCCAAGAATCTAGACCTTGGAGTGGAGAGCACAGAGACCGAGATTTCTGGGTCACATTAATGGCAAAGACCCAGTGAACAGATCCACAGATTCAGCTGCTAAGGAATAAAAAAATAGTTACATTATCATCCTTTATTCTTTCAATTCTCTAAGCTACTTCAGTATCTTTCAACTTAATTTTTTATTGTTAATATCATTTTGTTTCAGATGGGCATTTGTGAGATTTGTGGATATTTATCACAAATATAATAACTAGAACAAAGACCACACAATTTCAATCAAATGTTCCATATTTTTTAATGAAATGTTACAAGTTAATTATAAAACTCACCTGGAAAGCTAAATGCACAAGAACTACAAATAAAATGTGAGAAAAGGAAAATATTGAATGGGGAACTGGCCTGTAAAATATCAAAACATACTATAAATCTATAGTAATTTAGACATGTGTTATTGGTATGAGAATACACCAATAAATGAAAGAAAGAGAAGATCCAGAAACAAATGCATTCATATGTTAATTTAGAAATTTTATAGTGTATTTTTATCTAGGAATGTCTCCCTTTCATCCTCACATTTACAGAATAGTTGTACTGTATATAAAGGTTAGGTTGACAGGATTTTTTTTCATTCAACACTTTAAGTATGTTCTTTGTTCTTTTGTATGAGACATCAACTATTAATTGTATCATTGTTTTCCTGTATGTGGTGAACCATTCTTCTCTTAATGCTTAAAAAATTTTCTTTATGTCTTTGGCTTTCAACAGTTTAACTCTAGTATATCTAGAAGAGGCTATCCTTATGTTTGCTGAGTTTCTTGGACCTGTAAAGTAACATTGTCATTAATGATGGAATATTTTCAGCCATTTTTTTCTTAAAATAAATTCTGCTCACTTTCTCAGATTATTTTTCTCTTTTTTTCTCTCTCTCCTCTCCTTCTGAGACTTCCATCCATCGTATTTTGGTATGTTTGATATTGACTCACAGGTCTCTGATATTTGTTCTTTTTTCCCAATATTTTCTCCTCAGTTGTTCAGAATAAGTAATATGAATATTTAACTACCTTCAAGTTCTTTTTTATTCAAATCTGCTGTGAAGACCCTGTGGTAAATTTTTCTTGATTACTGTACTTTTTTACTCCAGAATATAACTTTGATTCTTTTTAAAATAATTTCTCTCTCTTTATTGAGGTTCTCTATTCTTGGTATTATTTTCATCATACTTTAATCCTTTAAAGTATCCTTAAAGTTCTTTGGGTTCATTCCAATCTCAGCTGCAAAGCACACAACCACCAGTCAAACCAAGATTTATGGAGACTTTCTTCTCTATGGCAGTCTCACTTTTCAACATTTCTACTTAAATTCCTAGCTAGTCTGCTAGTCTGTTAGTTGCTCCCAACAAGAGCACAGCCTCAGGCTAGTGAAGACTTAGGTTCTCCCTGTTTGCTTGCCACTGAGATCACCACTTTAAATGACAGAGCTCCTAATTAAATGAGTCCATTCTAGCTGTGGCTGCCAAGCTCCTGGTTTCATGGCCTGCCTCACGCAGCCAACAAACCTGGGAGGGAAAATGAGAGAACCTCACGCCAGAATATCACAGACTCTGTTCTTACACTAAGTTCAGTAGCTTTTCATGAGTAAAAGTTTCTAAGTTGTGGTATACTTCTAGTGAATTTTCAGAGTGCTAAAATGGTTGTTTTTGATCATTATTTTTGGTTCCACAGTTGCTTTTAAGGAAGAGAATTCCTTACCTCACATTGAAGATTGAACCACCTAAAAAGTATTTAAAACCAAATTTTTATTGTAAAACATTATTAAATAGAATCTAGCATTCAGAATCAAAATATCAACATAGTTGTAGTGTATAAAGCTCATAAGGAATAGAAAACTAGCCAATTTACTTGATTAATTTGAGGCATTATAAAATAAATACATGTTTAGCATGTAGGTTAATATATAACCATCTGAGGAATAAGATAGAACATTTAACTTCTAGATTATTGAAAGGCAAATAAATAAAGGCAATTAAAATAAATAAACTTTTGTCAACCCCCCCAAAAGAGTAGGTGGGGAGAGAAAGAAATTATATAAAATTCTAAATAGAAAACCCAGGATAAGTCCATTAAATGTGCTTAGGTAAATATATTCTATTAAAACTCAGAGATTCTCTATGTTATTTATAATAAAGCAAATCTATTTGCAGTTTACAAGAGACATGCTGAAAACAGAATGGCACAATAAAGAAAACAGCATCAGGATAGGAAAGGAAATACCAGGCAAACAGAAAAACAAAAGGAAACTAGTATAACAATGTTGAAAGCAGACAAAACAGAGTTCAGGGCCAAATGCATTTAAAAGAGAAAAAGGGAATATTTTATGTTAATAATAGAACTGATATCAATAAAGAAGCATACATATTTTATCTTAATAATATTTTATATTAACATTTATTTAAAATAATAAACATGGCCAGGCACGGTGGCTCAAGTCTGTAATGGCAGCACTTTGAGAGTCCGAGGCAAGAGGATTGCCTGAGCCCAGGGGTTCGAGACCAGCCTGGGCAACATGGTGAGATCTCGTCTCTACAATAAATCAAAAAATTAGCCAGGCATGGTGGTACATGCCTGTAGTTCCAGCTACTTGGAAGGCTGAGGCGGAAGGATCGCCTGAGCCCAGCAGATCGAGGCCGCGGTGGCCATGAGCATGCCACTGCACTCCAGAAAAAATAATAATAGTAACAATAAACATAAGCCACAAATTTTAACAAACAATAGAGCTTTAAGATAAATAAGTTTTTTAAAAACCACAAAATGAAATTAGCAAATACATTTTTATAGCACTATAATACAACTCTCTTAAAACAAGAGATCAAGCAATCTTTTTTAAAAAGAGAAAGATACAGTTATACAAAAAAATTTACATTATTAATCATATACACATCCATATGCTTATAGGCAAACCAAGAATAGATGACTATCCACAGGAAACATATATTTGACCACATTTGGTCACAAAGTCAATTTCAACAAATTCCAAAAAGCTGGCATCATATTCATTATACTCACTGACTATAATAAAATTAAGTTGGAAATTATAAACTAATAAATGTCATTCTTTTCCTACCTCCTGAAATGTAGTACCATAGATCTCTTGAATTTATTTCTCCTATCTAACTTAAATTTTTTATCCTTTGATTTGAAAATTGCTAAAAGAGTAGATTCTCATCATAAAAAATAAGCATGTGAGTTAACACACGTTTGCTTTATTTAGACATTCTAAAATGTATACATATTTCAGAGCATCATATTGTATACCACAGATATATGCAATTCTTATTTGTCAACTGAAAACATAAATTTTTAAAACTTTTAAATAAAAATTATAATTTAAACTTATAATGAGCTAGAATAACACACAGCAAGACTGGGGATGGGCAGAGAGGACACATACAAAAATTTATAGTTGTAAGTGCATTCATTAAAAATTATTAAAATTTAAAAGAAATGAACTGCACTTTAATTCAAAGAACTAAGAATATGCAAAATAACTCAAAGCAAAAGACATAAAAATTAATGGAGGTAAAATCAAATATTAAAATATAAATACCGTAAGATGTATTTGGTAGACTCAAGTATTAGAAGCCAAACTTGTTTACTAGAAAGGACCAATAAAATAGATTATATAGTTAATTGGAGAAATAGAAAGAAAGTATAAATAACCAATAATATAAATGAAAAAAGAGACAAAAGTACAAAAAGAATACCACATATAAGTTTATACAATAAAATAAATGAGAACCTAAGTGAATTGAATAATTTCTAGGAAAATGTCAATTTTTACAATTTGAGAAAGAATAGAAATAAACTTAACATCTATACTATAGAAGAAATTGAAATGTCTACAAAGATTCATTTCTCCTTAAAATGCACTGGACCCAGATAGATTATGGTTCTGGCTTATTATTAAGAAATAGAGCATTCCCAACATATACCAACTGTTTCAGAATATAGAAAAAGATAAAAAGTTAAACAATTTGCCAATATAACACCGTTACAAATTCCAGACAAGAAGAATATTTAAAAACTGTGCATCAATCTTGTTTCAGAATGCAAATATGAAAATTATATAAATACTAACAAATTAATTAGTACTTTGTAGAATACATAGCCTCATTATAAGCAAGCAGTATTTATTCTAGGAATGCAAGAATGATTTAGTAGGAAAAAAACTATTAAAATATTTTATCTTATTCACAGGACAAAAATATATGTATTAAATAGATATGCAAATAGAATTTAATAAAATTTAAATACTATTTTTTAATTAGCAAGGTAGCAATAGATAAGAACGTCCTCATTTGGGAAGCATATTTTAAAGGAAATTTGCACATATCATACTTAATGCTCAAATATCTTAAGCATTACAAGTCAAGAATAAAACAAATGTCTTTTGTCAGGGTGTGACCAACTAACCCAATTACCTTAAATCTTGGCAATAGGAAATCATACGAATTTTAAAAGCATAACTATTGAGGAGGAAGAGATGAAACTACAATTGTTTGCAAACAAAAAACTATAGTGACTCATTCTACCAGGCATCAAAATATATTCTGAAGTATATTATCTAGTACAGTGTATTATTGGGGCTATAATAGACAAGTAAAGCAATGCAATTGAGATCCAAGAATAATTAAGTATAATTTAATGTGTAATAAAGATGACCTTCAAATCCTTCAAATTTATAGGAAAAAAAGTATTGTTCAGTAGGTAGGATTGACACAATCAGCTAGCAATTTTGACACAAAATAAAGTTAGGGTCTTACCTCATGACATTCTCAAAAATAAATTATAAATAAATTATCTATATAAGCATAAAAACAGAAATTTAAAATAATAAGAAATATGTTTGAATATATTTTATTATTTGAATATAAAAGGTCTTGAAATAACAAAAAGCAAAAACAATAAAAGTAAAAAAAACGATAGATTTGGCTACATCAAACTTTTTTTTTTTTTTTTTTTTTTTTTTTTGAGTTGGTGTCTCACTCTGTCACCCAGACTGGAGTGCAGTGGCCACTCCTGGCCACCGCAGCCTCGACCTGCTGGGCTCCGGCGATCCTTCCGCCTCAGCCTTCCAAGTAGCTGGA
>CAUYQG010294026.1:0-17220 GCA_963574415.1 Tarsius wallacei | reverse complement strand
GTGTATTCTTGTTTAAACTTCAGTCGCCTTCAAAGTACTTTCCATTTGATGCACTACACCTATTGGGGCACTTTTGCCACTGCCCAAAACAGTTTTTGAACTCGTCAATTTTGAATGCCTTTTAGTGCTTCTGCCATTTTTGTTTGTTTGTTTCATCTCTTCCACACTGATACGATGTTTCACTTTGAGGACTTTTTTTTCATCTGGGAAAACAAACAAAAAAGTCTCTTGGGGTGAGATTGGGTGAATAGAAAGGGGGGGCACCCCAGATCATGCCATTTTTGGTCAAAAACTGCTGAACACTCATTATGGTATGCCCAGGTGCACTCGTGGATCACCCGTCATGAAATGGTCGAACACGTTGAAAGAATCTCCAAAAGAAAATTCACGAAAGCGGAAGTCAGTCTCTCAAAACAACGCTAGCTGGTACATCTCCAGCAGGGTCCAGGGAGAGACTTTCTAATCAAACGTTACTATTTCTGCAGCACAGTGTGTGAATGTTCACATGATGTGCAATAAGTAAGGATCATACATCGTCTTATGTGACTTCACAGGTCAGATTTTGCCTCCAAAATGAGTTACAAAAAACTTTGCAGGGTTTTCAGTACTCTTTCGATTTCAGGATGAAGGATAGGAGATTGTTGGCTCTCATTCCTCTACAAGCGAAATTCTCAAACTTGGTTTTACAGAAGAACCACTTGGGGCGCCCCAGCTCAGAGACTGAATCAGATTCCCAGGGGTGTGGCCTGGGAATTGGAATTTTTGACAAACAACCCAGATGATACTAAAGCAGATGGCTGGGGAAACACTTCAAGAAACACTGCCTAGGGCGCAGCACTGCGGCATGGGAAACAGGTGGGAACCTCAGCTGTACTATTTTTATCACATGGTCTCCCCACACCTCCCTTTGACATCAGTTTGACCCTGCAGTAAAGTTTCACAGAATTTTTCCATGACATTTTGATGGGAAGAGTATGTCCAAAGGACACGAATATGCAAAGAATCAAAGGGACAGGAGAGAAAAACAAAGCAGACAGAGGAGGGAAGAATTGCTATTCTAAATTCAAGCTACAGCCTGGTCATCAGATTATGTCACACGCACTCACTCTCTGTTTAGTGAGTGAGTACTGTGGGTCAAACACTGATACAAATACTTGTAAAACCACAGAATAGTTCTAGATCACATAATGTTCCTTTGTTGTAATTCTTTCTTCCCACTCATTGATTTTTTTTGGACGGGTGGGCATCAGTCATTGAAGCATGATTGAACCCTTCCAGGTTGTAGCTCCATCTGGTGGAATATAAGAAAATTAACCTGTGCCCCACTGTTTTTTTGTGTGTTTTTGTTTTTAACAGTGGTGCTCTGTTTAGAGAGGTGTACTGAATCATAGCTGTCCCCAACCTTTTTGGCATCAGGAACTGGTTTCGTGGAGGCCAGTTTTTCCACCGACGGGGGTGAAGGTGGTAGGGAATCATCAGGCATTAGATTCTCATAAGCAACACGCAACCTAGATCCCTGGCATACGCAGTTCATAATAGGGTTAGCGCTCCTATGAGAATCTAATGCCTTTACTGATCTGACAGCAGACGGAGTTTCACTGGCCGCCGCTCACCTCCTGCTGTGTGGCTGGGTTCCTAACAGCTCACGGACTGGTACCTGCCCATGGCGTCGGGGTTGGGGACCCCTGCTCTATTTGACCATGTCATCTGTGCTAATGAAAGTTATTTGTTAGCTGTAGGTAAGCATATGAGAGAATTATCTATGCCGCCCCATCGGAGAGCATTAAACTAATCCACATGGCTGAGAACGTTTTAGTGTTAAGTAGGTTAACCCTCAGTGAAATTTCCCTAATATAGCCTGCACTGGCTGGAGATGCACTGACCTTCCTCACAAGAGCCTTCCCCTGAATCTGGGCTCTTAGAAAAGTCTTGAATATGGCTATCACTGCCTTTCTATCTTGGCAATAGGTAATAAGCTGGGCATGAGAGCTTGAAATACCACAAAAAGTCCTTTAGGGGGCCTTCTGGGTTTAGCAGTCTGTCTGGGTGTTCAAAAGTTGTTTTGTCAACCATTTATCTCCCTCTTTTCCAACCTTCTCTGAGCCTGTGCATTTTCTCTACAGCACCCATTTCCCATAAATTCACTCTTTTGTTTTACTCACCAAAGCTCATGCTCCCACGCCTTCTCTGAGCTTTATCTTTTCGTTTGGTTTTGCTATGGAGATCTGGTTATCTCTGCAGAAGTTTCTGTGTTGATGTTTGTGTTTGGAGATCTCTCTGTAGGTAGGCCTGTGGGAGGGAGTAGAGGTGAGATGGTGGTGGTGATGTTTTGATATATCAGTGCTCACAAGTGAGAACGTAACCAATGCTATTTTTAGCCTAGTTGGCTTCTATGAAAATGGAGGATTTGAATAAGTGGAGGGGAGGTAAGAGGATAAGGAGGATAATGAGTATTTGCGGAGGTGAGAATGAGTGTGATCAAAGCGGGCCTATAAAAAAACCAAATAGAGAAGCCCCATCCCCAGCGTCAGCCACACAAGATCAGAGACTTCATCTATTTTGATCTCTGAAGACTCCTCAGGGGCATGAAGGGGACCTGACATATAGAGTAAGCACTCAATATGTGTTGAATGAATGAATGCAATTGCTGTGATGGTCGCCATTAAATAAAATAGTATCCTACAAGTATCTAGAACTTTGTAAGTTGTACAGCATTTAGGAATATCTGTGATGTCAGAGGTAGGTTGGAGAAATAAGCAGGAGTCAAATTTGGTCTTGAATATCAAACTAAGAGTTTGATTTGGAAGAGGCTGATGCAGTAATTCAGTTTGCAGGGAAAGGGGCTTTATGTGTTCCGTGCTACAGAACTCTTCCCTAATGTTGTACCAGCAATCACAGCTCAGTTCCTTACAGACTGGGTGACATGGGACAAAATTCCCTTCTCGTGGCCTTGGGTTCTTCTTCCCTGTCTGAACTACAGATATTGGGGTTCCTCAGGGCTCGGAACTGAGGCACCTCCTCTTCTATTTAAATCTTCTCCTCTGGGCCAATGGTTCTCAATACCAGGTATGTGCAGATAATCCCATATTATTACCTCAAGCCAGATTCCTCATCCAGGTTCATGTATTCAGCCTTCTAGTTGACCTCTTCATTTGGATGACTGATTTTTTTTTTGAAACAGGTAGTGTCTCACTCTGTCCCCTAGGCTGGAATGCAGTGGCACAATCATGGCTCACAGCAGCCTCTACCTCCTGGGCTCAGGCAATCCTTCCACCTCAGCTTCCCATGTAACTGGGACTACAGGTGTGCACCACCATGCCTGGCTAATTTTTTGATTTTTTTTCTTTTAGAGACAAGGTCTTGCTCTGTTGCCTAGGCTGGTCTCAAACTCCTAGGATCAAGCAATCCTTCTGTCTCAGCCTTCTAAAGCGCTGGGATTAAAGGCGTCAGTCACTGCACTCCGCCTGATCTTATTTTTTCAAATGGCCAAAATGCGACTCTTGATTGCATATCGCATTTTACTTTCTCGGCACCTATTTCTTCTCTTGTCCTTCCAACCCAGCTATTGACATTGCCATGTACGTACCTAGTTACTTAAGCTAGAAACTTCTTTCTGGCTCCTTCTGAGAAATGTTGCTCCCTTTTCTCTTGCTGCTGGGAGAGCAAGTCACAAAGACTGTCCCAAAACACAGGCCCCCACTTACCTCTCATAATCATCTCCACTTGCTCCTTTGGTACAAGCCCTGTCATCTCCTGCCTCGACTGTGGTCACCCATCTGTCTCCCACATTTCTTATTTACACCCTTCCAAGCCTTTCATCACACTGAAACCAAAGGGATATTTAAAACTTTAACTTAGTCTCTAATAGCTCCACTTTCACTCTATTCAGCCTTCCATTGCACAAGAATGAACTCCAAATTCCTTGTTGTGGTCTGGGCCACTTCCATCCTCCCAGATCATCCTCCCCTCTCCAGACCCCACTTTGCTCCAGCCCCTGCCTATCTTTACATATCTCAAGCACCCCAGCTCCTTCCTGGTTGGAGGCCTTAGCACTCTCCCTTCAGTCCTTTCCCCGGGTTGAATCTTTTCTCCGCTTATGTTTCAGCTTAAAGGTCACCTTGCTGGAGAAGCCTTCATGAATTACTCTATCTAAAGTAGGTCCACCCACCTATTATCTCTCCCACAAGACTCTATTGTTTACTGCACAGACTTTTCACAGTCTGTAATCATTTTATTTGTCGACTTGGTTTTCCCCACTAGGGTGTAAGTTCCACAAGAGCAAGGACGCTGTCTTCCGTACTAGTGAATCTCAAGCTTCGAGAAAAGAGCCTGGCACAGACCACACACTTGGTAAACATGTGTTGAACGAACAGAGGCGCCTGCATAAGCCTCATTTTCTTATTCTGTGGCCTCAGGATAAAAATACAACCTACCTTGTAGAATGGTTATGAGGATTGAATGAGAAAATATAAAGAGCTCAATAAATGTTAGCCATTATTATCATCATATTCCTAATACTAACACTATATACTTATTATTGCTAATATTGGTACTTTCTACCACATTACTACTAATACTACAGTAATCATTTTAGGGGTTAATTTTAACTACCTCATAAGAGTTGTTGAAAAGATCAATGACAACCAGGTACGGTGCCTTACACCTATAATCCCAGCACTTTAAGAGGTGGAGGTGAGAGAATTGCCTGAGTCCATTCAAAATCAGCTTGGGCAACTTGGCAAGACCTCATCTCTATAATAAATCAAAAAATTAGCTGAGTGTGGTGATACGTGCCTGTGGTTCCAGCTACTTGGGAGGCTGAGGCAGAAGCATCACCTGAGCCCAGAATGCTACTGCACTCCAACCTGGGTGACAGAGTGAGACTCCAAGTCAACAAAAAAAAAAGAAAAAAGAAAAGACTAATGGCATTACTACTACTAAGTAAAGAGTACTTGTCTTTTCAACAGTTTTATTATTCTCAGCAAACTTTACGAAATATTTAAAATTAACTACAATTTGCAGATAAGAACACTGAGATCCAAAATATAAATAGCCTACCCATGATCACTTAGCTAGTGTTCATGAGATCTTGAATTGTAAGAATACAGAGTTACAAATAAGTGCAGGTCTTAAGCCTGAATGATTGTTGGAAAGGTTCTACCAGTGGTGTAAATAAGGCTTTTGGACAGAGTCGGCTCTAAGAAAGTGAATTTGTGCTGAGGGGATTTCTGGATATCCAAGGAAAGTTGCCTCATAAGCTTTTGGAGATGCAGAACTTTTACTTTGATGAAAGGTCAGCAGTTGGAGATTTTAGCATCAAAAGAATATAACCTCTTGGTTGTAATCATAATATATCTGGCTACCTGGAAAGCTGTGCAGATAGAGAATGTAAGCAGAAACACACACACACACACACACACACACACACACACACACACACACACACACATACTTCTTGGGACTGAAAGATGCTGGATGCCCCTCAAGCGTCTCTCTCTCTCTAATCTCCCACCCTCTTATTCACCCAACCCCACGTTGACATTCCTTTCAGTCTTTTGACCTTTCCCTGTGACATCCCGGATGCATTTTGGAGGTTCACTACATGGTCCTTAGGGATGAAATGAACTTTATGACCCTAAGGCAGGTCTTTGTCAGCTGATATTAAGATCAGGCTCAGGTGCTGTGAATTTTTCAGAAGAGAACAACAAAACAAACTACCACAAAAATCTCTTTTCTACTGATGTCTGTAAAAATAGTTAAAATATATATAGCACTTATAACCCAGGCATTATTCTAAGTACTTTACATGTATTAATTAATTTGTCCTTTATGACAATCCAATGAGGTAGATTCTATTATTTTCTTTATTTTGTAGTGGAAATTAAGACACTGAGTAGCTGGAAATGTGTCTAATGTCACAAAACTGTTGTGCTATGATTGGCTAGAAAACAAATGAAGTCGATTTGGAGGAATGGGAGAGAAAACCCATAAGGAGACTGTGGTTAGAGAAAAGAACAGTAACATCTAAGACCCCAACTGTGAAATAATCCCCTAGGTTTTATAACACTTAGATCACTTAAAAACATATAATATTAAAACTGTGAGTGCCATGTCACCTCTAAAGCTCAGTGACGTTTAGTTTTTCACTGAAAACAGTAGCCACAACTTCTTAGATCGGTCACTAGACTTAGCTCTACCAACAACCAGGTATTAGGCAAGTTCCTCCATAATCTCTAGGGCTCCGTTTCTTTATGTGTGCTTGAAAGGGGACTGACGAGTTAACTTCCGAGGACTTTTTTTTTTTTTTTAGGGACATGTAAGGTTTGATTCCAGGACCCAAGGAATCCCAAGGACTTTTATACTTGAATTACTACATGGATTTGTGAGGCTACTTATCTGTGTACATCGCCAGTCTATAAAAATACTCTTCCTTAAGTACAATCTTCTCTGTGTTACTTCCCTACTGCAAAACACTTTTTAATGTTTTCTCTTGCCTTCATACACTCATTCTCCTGCAATGGCCGTGGCAATCTTGATATTAGAAATAACCAATTGTGGGGAAAAACCTCAAGGTTCCCATTTGTTTTCTAGCATTCAATTAGCAAAAGAACTTACCGGCAATCCACTTAAAGAGATGGAGCCTTATTAAAACCAAAAACAAGCGGCTCATGGGAAAACTTTTGTGCACTTGAGCATAACTCCTTATTTGTGTCAGCCAAAAGTTGTCCTGACTTACACTGTCATGCATTTTAACCAAACTACAGTATCACATCATCATCACAAGTTTCATAATTTGTATCCAAGTTGTCTTGTTTTATCTTTTACCGAAAAGTTGAGTTTAAGGTAAAATTTTAACCTGCAAAGACAGCAGGGCTCAGTTAGTGCGATGTCAGCTGACCTACTTGTTTCGTTTTAAATGAAACTAACTTTTGCTTTTAATTATCCCTTCTTTTTCTTCTCTTCTACTCTCACCTTCTTCCTGGAAAATGTCATTCAGTTCAGAGATCTTAGATGTAATGTGAGATGGTTTTTATCTTCCGGCATTTCGGATGGCATATTATCATGGCTGCAATGTTCGGACACGAGTTTGCCAGTGAGTAGAGCCTAATGACAGAATTCTGCAGATAATATAGATACCACAGAATTTTTGAATTGCTTAATTGCCATTGAGCTTGCTTATAAAAGTAGAAAGCACTTCTTTTTTAAAAAAAGGAGAAATATAATTTTCAAATGAGATTTACTGAACTGCAAAGAAACCCTTATTTTGAAGTCATATTATTATTACTAATAGCAACAATGGTGACTTATGCTACTCAGTACAATTCCACATATACTTCATATGTGATTTTTGGTAATAATTCTCAAACTGTGTGGAAGGGGGTTGGGCATTCATTCATTCATTCATTCACTCATTCATTCAGTCAACCGTCCTCACTTGAGAGAAGGACAAAAGGCTGGACTGCTTTTTGAGACAAATGGACAGGTAGTTTGAGAAGAGGTCCAGTATTTGCAGGGCCTGGCTGTAACCTGGAACCTAGAAGGTTGAGAAGTGATGCACAAGGGACTCAGGAGTCACAATCATAATTTATGCAAATGAGTCACACTGGAGTCAGCAGCACAGGAGTTATAGAAACCTGACAGCTGGACAGGGAGGTGCTGTTTTAGAGTCAAATCAACAGGTGGTCATCACCTGGGAGTCATCACTGCCAGTTTGCTAGGGCGGCATATTCCCACCTTGTCAAGGTGAAGGACCTGCATTTAACATCAAAATGTCTTGTGCATTCCCCACATGGTAATTGCCATCCTCTTTATACCTGTTAATTGAGAAATATGTAACAATAAAAATCTGTTCATTAAGAAATATATAATAATAAAAAGCAACTAGGAATTAACAGAGCTTTGAAGTGAATTTGTATTTCACCAATTCTAGCAGCACTATGCCAGTTTTCAGTGTATTGCCTGTCCGTTTCAAATTCCTTCAGTAGCTCTTCTGCAGACATGGACAGGACCCTTTAAGCATTTCTCCTTTAGAAAGAGCACAGTGCTTAGCTTTGTTAGTAGAGGTCACTGGAACAGCATTGCAGAAAAAGGTGAGCTTCTCTTCCTGATTCTGTGACTGTTTGCTTTTTCTTATGCTGCATGTTCAGTGGCACTGTATATAGGATCATCCAGCAGTGCCCTGCCCCTACCATAGGGCCAGAGGAACAGTTCCTCAGTGACTATTCCATTCAGTCTTGGGTTTGTGACCACCTTCTCACAGTCCTGCAATGTGGGTACTATGGCTCCAGATCTCATGTCCCATGTGGTGGTCTGACTCTCTCTGTGCATCTAGCCACAAGCCTCAGTTTGTCCATGCTCCAGAAGATTATGTCTTGTTTGCCCAGCAGCTCTGGATCAGCTCTGGTCCTAGAAAACAGCAACCTTCTCTGACATCTTGTGGTCTGCAAACACATCTTCTCCAACAAGGTCTGAACCCCAGTCTTAGGGAGAGAACCCTCTTTCCAAGTTGTCCTTCCTCTGGTACACTCCCTTAATCCTAGGATATCCTTTAAAGTTCTCTTTACCTTTTAATAGCTATTCTTCTATCATCATTGAATAATTATTTATGCTAAACTTCCCTTGTTTTACATGACTGTGTGGTTTCTGTCTTTGGTTGAAGCCAGACAGATAGAAATTCGTTTGGAAAAATAACAACATATATGTATATGAGACATTGCATCTACAGATAGTACTTGGTATATAAAGGGATTTTCAAATTACCTGCAAATGCTGCCTATCACCTTCCAAGTGTCCAAAGTCACCAGGTCAGGAAACATTGGGCTAAAACTGGACAGGTTGACAGGGACAAAGGCAGAATCCTTGAGATGAAAATGGAGCTATTTGGGGATGAAACGAGCAGTGTGGGATGTTGGTTTGAATGCTAGGAAACTGTTGGTGTCCAGTGATCAGCCCTGTCTCCTCTTGATCTAGAATCCATGATGGTCACAAAGACCAAGCCTATCTTGGATTGAAGAGGCAGGGAGAAAGCGCCTGGGGCTATACTCAGTCAGAAGTGACTCAGAAACTGGACTGGGATAGAGCCTTCAGGTAGGGGAGAGGCAATGGCAAACCCAATGATGAAAATCTGAGAGGGGCTGGGGAGATGAAGGGCAGAGTTAACACCAACACTTATTAAGCCCCTGTTTGACAGATGAGCATATAAGGCAGGGGAGTCTTAGGTGAATTGCTCAAGAGCATCCAGGTGACAAGTGGAACGCACATGCTTGGAAAACAGGCCACCTGATTCCTAAATAGGGATTCTCCTTTATCACACTGCTTATCTACTTGGTCTTACCACTAGGGTAGGACAGAGATTTTCATCATTTTCTATGTTCTAGAACACATTAAACAGCTTATGAATAATCTATTTATTGAAGATATTAATGACATTTGTCTCTCCAAATATTTGAATATGACTTCAGGAGGATTAGATTTTGGAAAACATTTTCAATTCCTCTTTGGTTTTCTACCAAATTGGAATTTTTTTAAACCATTCCTTGAGTCAATTTTGGAAATTTACAATCCCTCCCAAAGATTTATTTAATCTAAATATTAAGTTTATGTGCTTAATGTTATAAATAATATTTACTTTCTAAGTATCTTCCTCATCTGTGGCCAAAACCCACTCCTCACACCAACTGGTGTGTTACTGTGTTTTCTCCCTTTTCTCTGTGGTCATAGAAGCCAGAAGTTTATCTATTTAGTAGTCTTTTAATTGAACCAGCTCTGTATTTTTCAGGCCAGTTCTATTCCTTTGCTTTCTTTCTTTGTTTTAAATTTGATAGGTGGGGTGTTATAAGAATTTCAGATGTGTTGATCATCTTTTTTGTGTCTTTTTTTGAGTTGGAGTCTTACTTCATCGCCCAGGCTGGAGTGTAGTGGCACACTCACGGCCACCCTAGCATCAACCTGCTGGACTCTGACAATCCTTCTGCCTCGGCCTTCCAAGTAGCCAGAACCACAGGTGCACGCTACTGCGCCCGGCTCATTTTTAAAATTTATTGTAAAGAGGAGGCCTCGCTAATTTGCCGGGTCTGGTCTCGAACCCACGGGCTCAGACAATCCACTCGCCTCAGCCTTCCAAAGTGCTGGGATTACAGGCTGAGCCACTGAGCCTGGCCAATCATCCGTTTTCTTTATGACTCACTATAATAATTGTTCTATACAAGACAGCCTAATTATTTGATTATTATTTTTTTCACTCTATCTTAATCCTTACTCCTATTTCCTTCTTCTGAATAGACTTCTTCCAGTTCTTGATCTGTGTGTATTCTAGAAAGTACATATTTTTTATTTATTACACTCAACTCTGTGATTTTAAAATCTATCTACATTATATGCTTACGGTAGTACATATTGCTGCTGTAACAACTTATTACAAGCTTAGTGGCTTCAAACAAAAAAAATGATTCTCTCACAGTTCTAGAGGTCAGAAGTCCAAGATCAGTCTTGCTAGGCTAAAGTCAGTATGTCGGCAGGTCTGGTTCTTTCTAAGGTTTTGAGACCACTTGCCTTCCTCAGCTTATGGCTGCTTTCTTGCTTCATTCTTACCTCTTGCTTCCTTCATCATATCTCCCACTACTGACTGTTGATCCTGCTGCCTTTTCTGACATGGAAACTTTTTATCACATTGGGCCACATGGATAACCCAGGATCATCACCCCATCTCAAAATCATTAACTTAACCATAGCCGCTCAGGCTCTGGGCATGTAAAGTTGGCCATTTTTGAAGATAATTATCCAGCCTACCACCATGCTCATCCAGTCTACCACTTCTAACAGCTGTGTGGTATGCCATGGTATACCTGCACCACATTTTACTTATCCATGCCCTAAGGATGGGCACCTGCAGCTTTGTACATCTTGTCAATGAGTATCCTCTAACACTCCCTTAGGCATCTATGTGAGAGTTTCTCAGGAGTGTATAGAGGCACAATGGGGGGTGGGGATGGGGGCTGATAAAAATTCCCAAGCTCCTTCATCTGAAAGGGTGCCAAGGGCTTAGATTGCATAATAATACACGCCCCATGTAAAGGTTTAAGCCAAGTTCACCTTTAGGGGATCTGAAAAGAATTTTCCCTGCAGAACCAAAATTCAACTCACTAACCAAGAGTCATACCCAGAGAGGTAGTTCCAGGAGAACCATGGCCAGCTGGTTGTGTGTAGACACCTGCCATTTCTCCAGTTATTCCTAAATTGCTCTCCAGAATAGTTGCATCATTTTACATTTCGACCTGCAGTGCAAGAAGATTCTCATTTTCTGCATGTTTCTGCTAACACAAGATCCACATTCAATGAAACTTTTTCTAATTATTTACTATTCTTATAGAAATAAAATGGTTTCTTGTGACTTTCATTATAGTACTCTAATTATTAGTGTGGTGGACTATCTGTTGATGTGCTTGCTTGCTATCTATTCTGCCTTCTACTTCTTGGAATCTTTGCTCATTTTCTTCCAGGGTGTTTCACTTGTTGTGGTAGTAGTTGGTATTACTGTACTTCATCTGTAGAAGTTCCTTGTGTTTTCTAGATATGATCACATCAGTTATAAATATTGCAAATACTTTCTCTTAATATATTGTACGCCTCTTAACTTTGTCTAGAGTCTTTTTTACTTAACAGAAATCTTTCATTTTGATGTAGGCAAACTCACTAACTTTGACTTTCAAGTTTGCGTAATTGCCTTCTAATTCATTAATTTCCACATTTTGAATTTTATTACTTCCTCCTATTTTTTATAAACTTTTTTTAAAAACTAGTAAGTTGAATACTTTGTTGTTTTGTTTTCATTTTTCGGTTTTTAAAACGTACGCAGTAAATGTGGGTTAAGTTAACATTATTATTTTGGTGAGAAAGACTCCTGAACCTAATAAAATTTTATTTAAAAATTAAATGTATTTTATTCCGAATCTTTAACCAAGATATTTGTCTTCTTTAAGATATCTTCCTTCTACCATTTTGCGGTTGTTGGGTGTTTTTACAAAAGAGATATATTTTGTAATTGGACTAAGATAAATATATTGCTGAAAATCACACAAAGAAGCAAAGGAGGATATCCACTAGCAAGTGAAAAGAAATATTTTCAAGAACAAACCAAACTCACCCTTTTCTTCCTATCTTAATTATTCCTTTCTTTCTCTATGCTGCTAAATTTTTAACATCTGAAATTGTTTGAGGTTGTTGGTTTTACTTCATCTTTTATGTTTTTGTTTACCATTATTATTATTTTGTGAAGACACCTGAGGTCATTTGACCTAAAAAAGCTAGGAATAGAGAGGGAACTTGAAAGTCATTTCCTCAATTCTTTGCTGTCATACAATTCTGTAGTTATTTCAATGAGAATAAACTTATTTATATGGAACCTATATTCTAGCCAATGTGGCAAATACAAATTACAACTTAACAAAGCAAAAGAAATATAGAAGCCTAATTATACTTTATTCATTTGTTCATTCAACGAACATTCACTAAAGGCTTACCATGTGCCCTGTTCTGAACACCAGTAATATAGCAGTTAACAAAGTAGAAAAGAGTCGCACTCAATCAAATCTTTTGAGGGAGAGAAGCTGTAATTCAAAATTAAACGAACAAAAATAAATAAGGTAATTCTAGGTACAAGTAAATCTCAGGAAGAAGCTAAAGCATGGTGACCTCAGAGTCAAGAACTTACCCAACAAGACACTGGGAATGTGGAAGTCATCTGGAAAAGGAAGGGTCAAGGTCAGAGCAAATACAAATGAACTCAGCAAGACCCTTCTTCTCTCTATCCAAACGCAGCAAGAATTTGGTGTATTAGAGTCAGTTGCTATAAATGAAAGAGAAACCATTTGTTCCTAAGAATATTAATCACAAAATTTCACAAACAGGAATGACTGTGACACTATGTAGTCAGGATGGGAGTCATGCTGGGAAAAGTAACCCAATTCTGTAAAAATAAAACTGCTTATGGACTTCTTTAAAAAATAGATACAGATTTTCATAGGAGTAGATTTCTCAACAGATAATGACAATTTCACAGGGGATTAAGAGGAGGCTAACCTGGCCCAGCTCTCAACACACAAATTCAAGTATCCCAGTGCAGCATGTTTCTTCCACCCCCAAACTTTCTATCCAACTAGAGGGTTTCCTTCTCACACCTTTCCCCTCCAGAGTCCAGCCCAGTGCTCCAAGCTTTCACATTCCAGGGTCTTTCCCCAGAAGTCTAAATGTTTCTTCTATTTCTTACCCAAACCATTTATTCCCACCTAATCTAACACCCTCTTAATTTGTATGCTCTCAGCTAGACCATCAGCAAAACAGAGGGCCCTCGGAGACTAAGGTCATCCATTAGAAGAGAATGAGGAATTATACATGAGAACAGAGTCCTTTTAAACTGTATCTCCAATTGTGCTTTGTTATTTTGTTATTTCCAGTAACAGCTATCTCTCTTTGTGAAGATTTTTAAAATTACATAATTAGCATGTATAATTAGCAGTAACTTAGTGGTGGAGACAAGTGTCTATAAAAATTTTGTTGATTGAAATGATTCTTAGAGTGCATGATCCCAATCTAGGCGAAGTGAGGTCCAAAGGGAGGCCCAAACTTCACCTGTACATAGTCCACTTGAATACCCAATTCTAACTTGTACCCCACATCTTTAAAATAGAAAAGAAATAATAATAATTTTAAAAATGCTTCTGAAGCTGATTTATCTGGCTTTTCCTTGACTGGCCTTATAAGTTACTTATTGTAATATGTGATTTGTCTCATGGTGCTTCTTCCACAGGAGACTCCGAGGAGGCTAACCTGGTTTTATTTTTAAATGACAGCTAGTCTGAAGATAAAATGGAATAGAAAGCCTTATTTACAATAGTCGTTAAAAAGGTAAAATGCCAAGATAAAAAAATTGGATAAGAAATGTGCAAATGTACATGACGAAATTTGAAAATGCCCCTGAAAAATACAATAGAGCTGAATAAATATAAAGCCATATGTTGAATATCATGGATAGGAAGACACAGTCATAAAAGGATGTCTGTTCTCCCTAGGTTAACTTTTTACTTTCTTGTAGTTAAGTACATGTAACATAAAACTTACCATCTTAGCCATTTTTAAGTGTACAGTTCAGTGGAATTAAATATGCTCATAATGTTGTGGAACCATCACCACCATCTATTTCCAGAACTTTCATCTTGTAAAACTGAAACTCTATGCCCATTACACAACTCTATACCTATTAAACTCCCATTTCCTCCTTTTCCCAGCTCCTGGTAACCACCATTTTTCTTTCTGTCCCTTGACTACTCTAAGTACCTTATTTGAGTGGAATCACAGTATTTGTATTTTTGTGACTAGATTATTTCACTTAGCATAATGACCTCAACATTCATCTATGCCGTAGCATATGCCAGAAGTTCCTTCCTCTTTAAGCCTGAATAACTTTTAAATGTAACACTGTCTCAGTAAAAATATTCATATGTTAAGTTTATGTGGAAAAATAAACAATTTGACAAAACAAGCTCCAAAGGGTTGGGATCCCACATAGGGTGGTCGCTATCGTGTACTCACTTATCCTCTCCTTACCTTCATGTAGATACTGCCTTAGAGAGCAGCAGATGGTTTTTCCTTTTTTTATGCAAGCAGAATCCAAGGCCCAGAGAATGAAGTAAATTCCCAGGTTGGTATTCCAAGTTCTGCAAGTAGCAAAATAAGGATTGGAATCCGGGTATACCTCAGACCTAAGTTCTGCTCTCTTGCCTGAGCCACAATTATACTATCTTCATTTCCCCCTCATAGAGCAAGAAAGATTTCTCTCTCTTACCTATCTAATGTTCTTAGGGAGCTATTGCTGTGGAAATCAATCTGACAAACTAAGTGTGCTCTATTGGTAATAGCTAACACAACTTTACTAATAGCCTGTCATAATAGATAAGGTTTATTAAGCACTAATAGGCTAGACACTGAGCAAAATGCTTTATTCATGCACTATTTTAATCTTTACCACATTTTTAGGGGGTAGGCATTATTAATTTTGTTTTGCGAGGACATTCAAGTTTAAAGTGTTGAATGATCCAGGTTACATTTAGGAGGGGACAGATCTTAGACAGAGGGGCTGGCAGCACACTCGTCTGGGTGCTTACCATAATATGACCCCATGTGCCTTGTTCATACCGCCAAAGGCACTTCTAACCAAAGATAAGTGTTTTGGAACACATAGCTTTAGTCACAAGAAATAAATCTGTATTAGTGACCTTCTGGCTGGGAGTTATTTTGATGCATGAAGGAGTCTTCAAATTCTTTTCCAGATAGTTCCAATATGGATACTTTCTCTTAGAGTAGTCTTGGTTTCAAACCTAAGTCAAGTTTCTATAGCGAACCAAAATAAAACTTTATTTCTTCTTAGGTCTCAAAAAATTCCCTGTAATATGTCTCCAAAGAAATCATACCTGCAATCTAGACAAGTTACCTTCAATAATATCTGGTCAGTAGGTAACTTCAAGGGTTAGCTAGTCACCTTTTTTGGCCTCAAACTATTTCTTCCAGGTATAGATTTTTAAATGTTGTTTTCAGCCGGGCTCGGTGGCTCAGCCTGTAGTCCCGCACCTTGGGAGGCTGAGGTGAGTGGATTGCCTGAGCCCACGAGTTCGAGACCCGCCTGGACAACTTGGTGAGACCTCATCTCTACAATAAATCAAAAAATTAGTCGGGCGTGGTAGCACGCACCTGTAGTTCCAGCTACTTGGAAGGCTGAGGCGGAAGTATCGCCGGAGCCCAGCAGGTCAAGGCTGCGGTGGCCGGGAGCAGCCACTGCACTCCAGTCTGTGCGACAGAATGAGACTCCAACTCAAAATAAATAAACAAACAAACAAATAAATAAATAATTGTAGTTTTCCCTGTTATTCAGGTAGGGGATGCTGAGATAATCCCAGGCAAACATTTTCTCAAGAATGTTGCATGAAGTTTGTTTTGCTTTATCTTTTGAGTTTTGTTTTTTTTTGAGTCAGAGTCTCACTGTCACCCAGGCTGGAGTGTGGTGGCACGTTCACAGCCACCACAGCCTCGGCCTGCTGGACTTAGGTGATGCTTCTGCCTCAGCCTTCCAAGTAGTTACAGGTGCACTCCACTATGCCCAACTAATTTTTTTGATTTATTGTAGAGACAAGATCTCACCAAGTTGCCCAGGCTGGTCGTGAACCCTAGGCTCAGGCAATTCTCTCACCTCTGCCTCCCAAAGTGTTGGGATTATAGGTATGAGCCACCATGCCTGGCTTGTTACATTAATTTTTAAGTCCACAAAATATTCTTCCTCTTCCCCCAAAGAAAGAGGGAGTTAAATCGTTCTAGAAAGAGCATCTGGTGGAATAGCACCAGACATGTATTTTGTTTTACTAGAATTTAACTACATTTGCCCTAACAAGGAGTATTGGGGGAATCTTTTATGTCCTCTGTTTCTTTTCTCCCAACTCAAACTAGACCTAGTCTCCACCATCAAAGAAATAGAGACCCCTAAAACAAAAAGAAACACAACAACATTAAATTTTGTGCTGTTATGCTTTCACAGACCCAGCTGTGTTGCTAAAGGTAGTTCTTGTGAGCAACTACCGTTACATAAAGGGTCATTTTGACTGTATGCTACTTTTGCCTTTTCAAATATCTTCAGAACCGGCCATTCTTCTTACTCTGCAAATGCAGCTTTCCCACAGCCCCCAGACCCTCTGGCTTGCATATCATCCATAGCTGCTTTCACACTGCAACAACAGTATTTGGGACAGACCTTGTATGGCCCCAAAGACAAAGATATTTACTATCTGGCCCGTTACCAGAGAAGTTTGCCAATGTCTGCTTCACAGCTTTACCCCCTGCCAGACATGACTCTCCTCTAGGGGCTAAGGGTTTGATGCTAGAGTCAGAGCAAGAATTCCGGTTAGAATCCAGTACCAAGCCGGGCTCGGTGGCTCAGCCTGTAATCCCGGGCCTTGGGAGGATGAGTTGAGTGGATTGCCTGAGCCGGCGGGTTCGAGACCCGCCTGGGCAACTTGGTGAGACCTCGTCTCTACCATAAATCCAAAAATTAGCCGGGCGTGGTAGCGCGCGCCTGTAGTTCCAGCTACTTGGAAGGCTGAGGCGGAAGGATCGCCGGAGCCCAGCAGGTCGAGGCTGCGGTGGCCGGGAGCGGCCACTGCACTCCAGTCTGGGCGACAG
>CAUYQG010294023.1:0-31509 GCA_963574415.1 Tarsius wallacei | reverse complement strand
TCTGATCCTGCCTACATTTTTGACTTTACTTCTCATCACTTGACTACAAGTGGTACTTGCAGCACCCTTCTCTTCAGCTATAACAAGGTTTACTTGAAGAATACATAGGCAACAATCTTATTTTTTTTGAGTTGGAGTCTGACTCTGTTGCCCTGACCTGCTGGGCTACGGCGATCCTTCCGCCTCAGCCTTCCAAGTAGCTGGAACTGCAGGCGCTTGCTACCACGCCTGGCTAATTTTTGATTTATTGTAGAGATGAGGTCTTGCCAAGTTGCCCAGGTGGGTCTCGAACGCGCAGGCTCAGGCAATCCACTCACCTCAGCCTCCGAAAGCGTGGGATTACAAGCTGAGTCACTGAGCCCAGCATCCTGTAGCTTTTTACTTGTATTTTTTATATTACAAAAAGATCATTGGTTCCCCCCCATTAAAGAATTTTTTTTTTATTGGTTGTAAAAGTTATTAATTCACATCCATGTAGGAAAACATGGAAAATACAGAAAAGTACGAAGAGGAGCATAAGGATACCAGTAACCTCGTCATTCATTATTACAAGTTTCATGTGTGCACCTTTCTAGTTTTTTTTCTTTGTGCTTGTACATACATATACTGCCTTGTGCATGGTAGAGTTTAAGCAGAGAGCAAAGTGAATTAGACTCTAAAGTGATCCCTCTAGCTGCCTTTGTGAAGAGTAGCCTGTAAGGGCACAAGGGTAGAAGAAGCGAGACCCATTAGGAGGCTACTATAGTAATTCAGGTAAGACCATGATTTAGACTGTGGTTGTGGCAGTAGAGATGGTAGGAACTGGTCAGATTCTATGTATTTTTCGAAGGTAGAGCCAGCAGGATTTTGTGATAGATTCAGTGGAGGGAAGGAGGGAAGAGAAGAATCAGCGGTGATTCAGAAGTTTTTGGTCTGAGCAACTTAGAAACATTTGGCTTCATTTTTCTTTCTTGTTAAACTACCCATCCAGGGTTCAATTCTGGCTCCATCTTTTGTGTTCTTCCTGTTCATTTGCACTCATGATTATTTCTGTCACCAAGCTTCTAGTCTTTACTGTCCAACTTGGCACTTGGCGCTCCCCACAAGATGCTATATCTAACAAATGTTTCTTTCACTAGTCTTAGTCTTCCTAAGTAGTGAGCATCCTCTTACTGGAGCTTGCCGAATTCATGAGTCTGTTCAGGGACTGATAACTTTCTGAGCACTTTGTGGGTTTACAGTATATGTTGATTGTATACTCCTCAGGCTTGAGAATCTCAAAGTAAATGTCTACTTTTAGTCTTACCTTGGATTACTGGCATCTTTGAGAATGAGTTGTTTCAGATAATTATTTCCCTCAGTTATTTTCAGTGTAAAAATTATTAAGTACTTTTTATTTCTATAAAATGTTATATATTTCTTTGAATTCTGCAGCAGCATGAAGACTTCTTTTCTTAGTAATGAGCATTTATCTGGTATATGTAAAGCATTCTAGGAGAACATTGAGTGAGAAAAGGTCCCTGCCTAGAAAGGAGCTTATTCTTTGCTGCAGACAATATAACATATATGCAAATATCTCTTTTATGAATATTACATGGTATTATGATTTAATGTAAAGCAATTGTTATTATGCCCATGGCATTCCAAAGGTTATAGGGTTTCTTTGCCTCTTTTTAAAGGGATGATTGATGACTGTGCTTTGAATTCTTTTTTTTTTTTTTTTTTTTAGTTGGAGTCTCACTCTGTCGCCCAGACTGGAGTGCAGTGGCTGCTCCCAGTCACTGCAGCCTCGACCTGCTGGGCTCCAGCGATCCGCCTCAGTCTTCTAAGTAGCTGGAACTACAGGTGTGCGCTACCACGTCTGGCTATTTATTTATTTATTTATTGTAGAGATGAGGTCTTGCCAAGTTGCCCAGGCGGGTCTCGAACCCGCGGGCTCAGGCAATCCACTCACCTCAGCCTCCCAAAGCATGGGATTACAGGCTGAGCCACCAAGCCCGGCTTTGAATTCTTTTTAAAAATAGTTTTCAAGACTTACTCCTAGCTGTTGCTACTTGCTAATGTCAAGTATCTTGCTCCTCCTTCCCTTTGCTATTACTTTTGAGATTTCTTTGGAGTCTTATTTTGGAAAAATATTTTTTTTTTTCTTTTTTTTTTTTTTGAGTTGGAGTCTCACTCTGTTGCCCAGGCTGGAGTGCAATGTCAAGCTTATGGCCATACCAGTGTAGACCTGCTGGAGTCCAGCGATCCTTCCTCCTCAGCCTTCCAAGTAGCTGGAACTATAGGCATGCGCTGCCATGCCTAATTTTTTGATTTTATTGTAGAGATGAGGTCTCATGTTGCCCAGGTTGGTCTCGAACCCGCAGACTCAGGCAGTCCTCTTGTCTTGGCTTCCAGAAGTGCTGTGATTACAGGCTTGAGCCACTGTGCCTGGCCTTTTTTCTTTTTAAAAAATTTCCTTTCTTTCCTATATGTTACATATGCTTCTAGTGTTTTGTGTAAGAGTTCTTGCTTTCCTCATTCTTGTTTTTTATTTTATTTTGAGTCAAGGTCTCACTTTCACCCAGGCTGGAGTGCAGTGGCACGCTCATGGGCATCACAGCCTCGACCTGCTGGGCTCAGGCGATCCTTCTGTTTCCACCTTCCAAGTAACTGGAACTACAGGCCCGTGCCACCATGCCCGGCTAATTTTTTGATTTATTGTAGAGATGAGGTCTCGCCAATTTGCCCAGGCTGGTGTTGAACCTGTGGGCTCAGACAATCACCTTGGCCTACCAAAGTGCTGAGATTATAGGCATGAGCCACTGTGCCTGGCCTCCTCATTCTTTTAAACATTGCTTTACTCTTACCTCTTTGCTTTGTAGCCTTTGTACTTTTAAAGTAATTTCTGTAATACAGTAAGAATTTTGGAACACACACCAGATCTGTAGGGAGTTTTTATGTAGGAACATTATTCTTTTTATTTTAAGCAAAAAAGTTCTTCAATTAAGGTTGGGTGTGGTGGCTCAAGCCTGTAATCCCAGCACTTTGGGAGGCTGAGGTGAGAGGATTGCCTGAGCCCACGGGTTCGAGAGCAGCCTGGGCAACTTGGCGAAACCTCATCTCTGCAATAAGTCAAAAAATTAGCCGAGCATGGTAGTGTGCGCCTGTAGTTCTGCTTGGAAGGCTGAGGCAGAAGAATCTTCAGAGCCCAGAAGGTCGATGCTGGGGTGGCTGTGAATGTGCCACTGCACTCCAGCCTGGGGATGGAGTGAGACTCTGACTCAAAATAACAATTAAAAAAGAAGTCCTTCAAATATTTTTTAGATGCTGTCTGGGTTAGGGGATATATTTGTTGTCTGGATTACGGGATGTGCTGTCTATCTACAACCTAATTTCCCTGGTCTAGAGGGGATTGCATCTTTTAGACAGGGGTAAGAAAAATTGGAAGTAGTACTAATTGTCAGTTAACGTCTTCACTTGAGTTGTGCCTGTCAACTTGGCTTTGGCTGTGGTCATCATTTCCTTTGTTTTTTTTTTTTGGAGTAGGAGTCTCCCTCTGTCACCCAGGCAATGTAGTGGCATGCTCATGGCCATCACAGCCTCGACCTGTTGGACTCAGGTGAGCCTTCTGCTTCAACCTTCCAAGTAGCTGGAACTACAGGGTGCACGCCACCATGTCCAGCTTATTTTTCTTGATTTATTGTAGAGACGAGATCTTGCCAAGTTGCCCAGGCTGGTCTCAAACTCCTAAGCTCAGACAATCCTCTGGCCTCTGCCTCCCAAAGTGTTGGGATTACAGGCATGAGCCACTGCTCCTGGCCTGGTCATCATTTCTACCTGGTAATGGAGTGTTTTTCTTTAGAAAGATTTTAGAAAGCAACTCATGCATGTTTTCTTGATAATCTTGTTTTGTTCAGGTTTTGTCTACTTATAAAATCCATTTAAGCCGGGCTTGGTGGCTCAGCCTATAATCCTGCGCCTTTGGGAGGCTGAGGTGAGTGGACTGCCTGAGCCCGCGGGTTCGAGACCTGCCTGGGCGACTTGGCGAGACTTCATCTCTACAATTAAAAAAAAAAAAAAATCAGCAGGGTGTGGTAGCGCGTGCCTGTAATTCCGGCTACTTGGAAGGCTGAGGCAGAAGGATCGCTGGAGCCCAGCAGGTCGAGGCTGCGGTGGCCGGGAGCGGCCACTGCACTCCAGTCTGGGTGACAGTGAGACTCCAACTCAAAAAAAAAAAAACCCATTTAGATGACCTATTGCTGACACACGTTTTTGGGTCTGGGGATGCTATAGTAATTTATGATATGATTTTTAAGGCACAACTTTATAAACAAATAAAACATGTAATATTATATTAATTTATTTGGCTTGAAGAATAGTATTGAACCGAAGCATAACATTGTATCCAAAAAAGTTTGGTGTACAGTATTTTTTGTTTTTTTGAGTTAGAGTCTTACTCTGTCACCCAGGTTGGAGTACAGTGGCATGCTTATGGCCACCGCAGCCTTAACTTTGAGCCACTGTGCTTGACCTGGCATTCCAGTCTTTAGCTACAATTATAAGAGCTTTGGAAAAATGATTTGTGAACACATACCATAAAATAATTAAAAAAAATATAATTTGGAGCAGCCCCCTTGGGTCACTTCCCACTGTGGGAGCTTTTCTGTCCTCTTAATAAACCCTGCTTCCTAATATATATGTTTATATAAATATTATATATAAATGTATATGAATGTTTTATATATATATCTATATAAATTTACTTTATTGTGGCTGGGTGTGGTGGTTCAAGGCTGTAATCCCAGCACTTTGGGAGGTGGAGGCGAGAGGATTGCTTGAGCCCACGGGTTTGAGACCAGCCTGGGCAACTTGGTGGGACCTTGTCTCTACAATAAATCAAAAAATTAGCCAGGTGTGGTGATACACGCCTGTAGTTCCAGCTTCTTGGAAGGCTGAGGCGGAAGGATCGCCTGAGCCCAGCAGGCTGAGGCTGCAGTGCCCATGTCATTCCCCTGTGCTCCATCCTGGGGGAAATATTTTGACTCCTACTAAAAAAAAAAAAAAAAAGAACCAAAGTTGTTATTATTCCTTTTTCAAGTGAATCTGTTTGTTTTCAGAAACTAGAGAATATGATCTATCCTTCCCCCTTCCCCATCTCTTTTAACTTTCAGCATCTGTTCTGGCTGTTTCACTTTTCCCAAATCCTTTATTTAGAGCAAACATTTGGATACCTTGCTTCCAGAACTCGTTTTGCCTTTTGGTAAGGTTTTTCTAATGGTTTGCCTAAGTTGTTGTGTTTTAGTATCTTTCTTGGGTTACTTAGCTTTTTCAGCCTTGGGGACAATGTGTTCATGCTGTTGTTAATTTTGACTTTTCATTTTTGTGCTACAAAAATTGTATGTGCTAAGAGAACATACACTCTTGAGGACTGTGCGTTATCTGCTTTCTTTATTGCTATCCTTAGTGCTCAGAATGAAGAAGGTACTCAAATATTTGTTGAATAAATTTAGAGCAGCAGTAGTAACAGTTCCTATTTATTGAGCATATACTGTATGGCAAAGCGCTAAGCACTTTCAATGAATTTAATGGTATTTCCATTTTACAGCTTTTTTGTCTACATGATAGTGTATGAATGGGTGCAAGGCATTGTTGAGGATGCTGCTAGTTATTACTAAGTTTCACCAAACTTAAGATGCTCTCAGACATAAAACACATTATTATTTTATGTACCTATGAAAGAAGATTTAAGACTGTAAGTTTAACTGTAAGATATTGTCAGTAGTATGAAACGTTCTGATTTCAAAGTTATAAAAACAAAAAAACTCCCAAGTCTCTAAGGAATACTAGTAGTTTTACATCAACTCATTAACAGTCATAAAATCTTCTAGAGATAGGCATTACTATCATTTTAGAGATAAATAAATGGAAGCTTATGGGTTAAATTTATAGCTCTCAAGGTAGACGATCCATATTGAGGTCTCTTAAATTTCAGAGTGCGTGTCCTTTTTTTTTTTTTCTTTTTTAGTCAGAGTCTCACTCTGTCACTCAGGCTGGCGTGCAGTGACACGCTCATGGCCACTGCCCCCTGCCTGCTGGATCAGGCGATCCTTCAGCCTCAGCCTTCCAAGTAGCTGGAACTACAGGTGTGAGTCACCATGCCTGGCTAATTTTTTGATATATTGTAGAGGTGAGGTCTCACCAAGTTGCTCAGGCAGTCCTCTTAACTCTGCCTTCTAAAGTGCTGGGATTATAGGTGTGAGCCACCGTGACTGGCTATGTCCTTTTTGCTGCCCCACATTGCCCTTTAGGAGTCAGGGAATCAAAACCGTACATTGGTCTGTCAACTCTGGCTTGAAGATTCTTAGTTGGCATGCCTTTAAACATTTCCTTAATGTAACTGATTTATCCTTAAAAAAAAAATCAACAAATACCTTCCTGTTTAGTATATGCTAGCTACTCTGTGTGACTGTGTGTATATAAAACAATATGAGACCTTATCTCTTCCTCTCAAGAAATTTATAGTTTATTTGGGGAGATGAGAAATAAGCATGAAAGTTAGATAACTAGAGAAGATTTAAATAACATTTCAGAGAATAATGAAAGGGGTTTAACAAGGCAATGCAGGATTAATTGCCAAATAAATTGTATAAATAATTGCTTTTGGAGTTCAGAGGAAGGAGAGATCGCTTGAGGCTGGGGTAATCTAGGGAAAGATTTAAATGAATTCCTGGGAGATATTTTCAGTTAGTGAGAGTATTTACTTTACTTTTAAAATTGTATTAGTGTTTGTTACAAATGGAACTGCAAACTGTTTGAACATGACGAACTTTTATACCTTAATTTTTTAATCTATGTGCGCACAGGAACCACCACCCCAAAGAAAAGTAGAATAAAGCCATGCTTTCTATGTGTATTTGCTTCTATAGTATCAAGTAGATGAAGGAAGAATTTGCTTTTAGAAGAAAAACCTTGGGGTGAAAAGAAAGGGGAACTCTCCTTTCCTAAATACCTTGAGCGCCACTCTTGCCACATTTACAGTCGGTTGCATCTTCTTGCCATTGCTAAGGTAACTTTTTTTGGCTCTTAGCATTCGTCATTAAAGATTGGAAGCACTCATTAATCTCCTTTATGTTACTAATATTTTGTATATTTTGAGATACAGAAATTTAGTTAAAAATGCACAGCAAACAAAGAATGGTCTACTGTGTTTTGTGTGGTTGGCAGTATTTCAGACTGTGTTCTTGACTCAGACACAAAGAACTCAACGTTGGGTTTTTTTGTTTTTGTTTTTGAGTTAGAGTCTCACTCTGTCACCCAGGCTGGAGTGCAGTGGCATGTCATGGCCGCTGCAGCCTCAACCCGCTGGGCTCAGGCGATCCTTCAGCCTCAGCCTTCCATGTAGCCGGAACTACAGGTGCGCGCTACAATGCCTGCCTACTTTGTTGATTTATTGTAGAGATGAAGTCTCCAAGTTGCCCAGGCTGGTCTCAAACCTGTGGGCTCAGGCGATCCTCTCACCTCGGCCTCCCAAAGTGCTAGGATTATAGGTGTGAGCCACCGCGCCTGGCCTCAACCTTGGGTTTTAAAGTGTGTTACTTGTTTTACAGACCAGCAAGTAGTAAAGCTTTGGAAAGTGGGAGAATTACATTTTAGACCTATGTGGACAATCTGGGGCATTTTATTTAACCCTGTGGAGACACTGGAGTTAGATCCCACATCTGAGATTCTTTCTTTTCTGTTTTTTAAACTTTTATTAAAAGAATTGATAGTGCGTATATATAAGTAAATAAAAATTCAAACTCTAAAAGACTGTGAAGTGAGGTTTCTTTCCTTATTTTATTTTTTATTTCCTGATTCCTTCCTCAGAGACAGTCTCTGCTGCTTTCTTTTGTTTGTATTTACAAGCATATCTGTATGTCTGCATAATTCATATACAGGCAGTAGGCAGATTACTCTCTTTTTTATGAGCACAGATTATAGCATATTAAAAGCATTGTTAGATTTGCACCTTGTTAGTTTTAACTATGTCTTAAATGGTTCCATATCAGTACATACAGATGCCTCATTATTTTTTTCTTTTGCAGGTAGTCATTTTATTAATGTATTAGAATTTATTTAATCAGTTTCTCAATGATGGACCTGTTTTCAACGTGTTGCCATACAACAACAGAGAGTGCTATAGTGAATTTACTTGTACATTTTCTTGTACTTTTAATTTGCATCTCTAATAATGAGGAATGCAATTAAACATTTCCCCCCAGTGTTTAAAAGGCATTTGTGTTTCCTTATGCAGTAAACTTTTTGTATCCCTTGACCACTTTCTTTTGGGTTACTGGTTTTTTTCTTATTGATTATATTCTTTTTTTTGAGTTGGAGTCTCACTCTGTCACCCAGACTGGAGTGCAGTGGCCGCTCCCGGCCACTGCAGCCTCGACCTGCTGGGCTCCGGCGATCCTTCCGCCTCAGCCTTCCGAGTAGCCGGAATTACAGGTGCGCGCTACCATGCCCGGCTGATTTTTTAAATTTATTGTAGAGATGAGGTCTCGCCAAGTTGCCCAGGCGGGTCTCGAACCCGCGGGCTCAGGCAGTCCACTCACCTCAGCCTCCCAAAGGCGCGGGATTACAGGCTGAGCCACCGAGCCCGGCTGATTATTTTCATATAATAAAATACATTTTGTATTTTGAAAAGGCATTTTTCTTTGCCTTTGAAAACTATCTGTCACAAATATATCCTGTGTCTTTTTTGATTTGTTTTTCTGATAAGATCCGGCTTTATTTTTGACAAATTAAAAATGATGTGTATTTGCGGTATACAATGATGTTTTGATAGATGTATACATTGTGAGATGATTGAATCGAGGTAATGAATCACTTCACATATTTATGTTTTTTGCGGTGAGAACATTTAAGATCTAGTATCTTAGCAGTTTTCAAGTAAACATTATTATTAACTATAGTTATCATGCTGTGCATTAGATTTCCAGAACTTATTCATATCGTGCATCTGAAACTCTGTACCTTTTATTTATTTATTTAACAGTTTTCAAGTAAACATTATTATTAACTATAGTTATCATGCTGTGCATTAGATTTCCAGAACTTATTCATATCGTGCACCTGAAACTCTGTACCTTTTATTTATTTATTTAATTAAATTTTTTTTTTTTTTGAGTGGAAGTCTCACTCTCTCCCATGCTGGAGTGCAGTGGTACGCTCAGCCACTGCAGCATTGAACTGCTGGGCTCAGGCGGATCCTTCTGCCTCAGCCTTCTAAGCAGCTTGAACTACAGGCATGCTCCACGATGCCCAGCTAATTCTTTTTATTGTAGAGACAAGATCTTGCCAAGTTCCCCAGGCTGGTCTCAAACCCCTGACCTCAGGCAGTCCTCTTGCTTCCACCTTAACTTTATACCTTTTAACCAACATGTCCCCATCTCCCCGTTTCTTCCCCCTGTACTCTTTTTTTTTTTGAGGCAGGTTCTCACTCTGTCGCTCAGGCTGGAGTGCAGTGGTAAGATCCTGGCTCACCACAGCCTCGACCTCCTGGGTTCAAACGATCCTTCTGTCTCAGTGTCCCAAGTAGCTGGGACTATAGGTGTATGCCACCATGATGCCAGGCTAATTTTTGAATTTTTTTGTAGAGACGAGGTTGCACTATGTTGCCCAGTGATTCTCCTGCCTTGACCTCCCAAAGTGCTGGGATTATAGGCGTGAGCCACAGCTCTTGGCCACCCCTCTACTTTTTCTAATGGTGATGAGATTATAGTTATCTCACAGATAAATATTGCTAAATTTTACATTAAGCTGCTCAGATTTTCAGTATTCTTTATTAAGTTCTTTGTAGCTTATCTTGTACATTTTTTTTTTTTTTGAGTTGGAGTCTCACTCTGTCACCCAGGCTGGAGTGCAGTGGCATGCTCCCGGCCACTGCAGCCTCGGCCTCCTGGGCTCCGGCGATCCTTCTACCTCAGCCTTCCAAGTAGCTGGTACTACAGGCGCGCACCACCATGCCTGGCTAGTTTTTGTTTTATTGTAGAGATGAGGTCTCGCCAAGTTGCCCGGGTGGGTCTTGAACCTGCGGGCGCAGGCAATCCACTCACCTCAGCCTCCCAAAGTGCTGGGATTACAGACTGAGCCACCAAGCAGGCCATCTTGTACATTTTTTAAAGCAAGTGCTAGCTACCAGTAATCATCTTGTACATTTTTATGCAAGATAAAGTTACAATTATTTATTTCCTTTTTTTGTAACACACAGTATACTTAGAAATAAAAAATTAAAAACAAATTATGGTAAAATATACATAGCATAAAATGTTACCTTTTTTTAAAAAAAATTATAGAGATGAGATCTCACCAAGTTGCCCAGACTGGTCTCGAACTTGTAGGCTTAGGCAATCCTCTCACCTTGCCCTCTCAAAGTGCTGGGATTATAGGCGTGAGCCAATGCAGCTGGCCTCTTTTTTTTTAAAGACAGAGTTCTTACTCTGGTGCCCAGGCTGGAGTGCAGTAGCACCATCGTAGCTCACTGTAACCTCAAACTCCTGGGCTCCAGTGATCCTCCTGCCTCAGCCTCCTGAGTAACTAAAATTACTTAGTAGCTAAGATTGATTTTTAAATTTTTTGTAGAGTTGGGATTTGGGTCTCAGACTCCTGGCCTCAAGCAATCCTCCCACCTTGCCTTCCAAAAACATGAGGATTGTAAGCATGACTCACTGTGACTGGCCAATGTTACCATTTTTAAGTGTCTGATTCAGTGACATTAAGTACAAGTACATCTATAGTGTTTTGCAGCCATAACCACTATCCATTTCTAGAACTTTTTCATCTTCCCAAACAGACCTAATATATTTTTAGGTAGCAATGTCAACTTGTGACTTACTAACTACTTCTTGTATTTAAAAGGATACATGTGGGCTCTTTATAACCCAGAGACAACAGAAATCTGTAAACTTGCTTGAAGGAGAGGTTTTGAGAAAAGGACTCAATTGTAATGGGGATGGGGTAAAGGTGTCTTGTACTCTGAAGGTTCTCTTCTGGTTCTTATCTCCAGTTTAGGTTTTCATTTTCTTGGTCCTCTTTTAGCAATACTTTTTTTTCTGTTTTGTTGCAGAATATTTCAAACATAAAAAAAGTAGAGTAGTATATTGATTCCCTGTAATCATCACTCAGGTTCATCAGTTATGATGGATCTTGTTTCATGTATACTTCCATTTACTTCATTCCCCCATATTATGTTGAAGCAAATACTAGACATTCTTATTTCTTTAAGTATCTATAAAATATAAGGCCTGTCTTTCAAAGGCAACCATTACATCATTATTACACCTAGAAAAATTACATTTTCTTTAGTGACTTCAAATATAGTCACTACTCAGTTTTCCAGTTCTCATGCCTCTCCTTATTTTTCAGTTTGTTTGAATCAGATCCAATGAAATCCACATAATTGCCATTTGGTTGTTGCATAGCTTACTTAGGTCTCTTTTAGATAGGTTCTCCTTCCGTGTTTTTTCCACTGCAGTTTGTTTTTTTGTTCTATAGAGTCTCTTATTGTCTAGAATTTGCTGAGTATACCCTTATGGTGTTTTTAAATTGGTCCTCTGTATTTTTATTTATTTTTAATTTTTAAAAATAGAGATGAGGTCTTGCCATATTGCCCAGGCTAGTCTCGAACTCCTAGCTCAAGTGGTCCTCCTGCCTCAGCCTCTTAAAGTGCTGGGATTAACAGGCATAAGCCACAGTACCTAGCCCTGCTTCTCTGTGCTTTTAAAGAAAGAAATTGATGGTTGGCTCACAAGACTTGATCAGTTTCTGGTTCAGTTAATTTTGACAAGTGTATTAGCTAACTTGTTGTGTAACAAATTACCCCAAAACTTGACACCTTAGAACAACGGTTATCATCTTCCACAGTTTCTAAGGTTAAGGACTCTGGGAGTAGCCTAGCTGCGAGGTTTTGGCTTTGAGGTCTCTCATGGGTTGCAGTCATCTGAAGGTTTGACAGGGCCTAGGGGATCTGCTTTCTTTTTTTTTTTTTTTTGAGTTGATGTCTCACTCTGTCGCCCAGACTGGAGTGCAGTGGCCGCTCCCGGCCACCGCAGCCTCGACCTGCTGGACTCCGGCGATCCTTCCGCCTCAGCCTTCCAAGTAGCCAGAACTACAGGCATGCGCTACCATGCCCAGCTAATTTTTTTGATTTTATTGTAGAGATGAGGTTTTGCCTGCCCAGGCGGGTCTCGGACCCGCGGGCTCAGGCAATCTACTCACCTCAGCCTCCCAAGGCGCGGGATTACAGGCTGAGCCACCGAACCCGGCTGGGATCTGCTTTCAAGGTGGCTCACTCAGTGGCCACTGTCAGGATGTCTATACCCGCTGAAGGGTCCTGAAGGCACTCTGCTAACGCAAGTGATCAGAGAGGGCAGGGGAAAGGCAGGAGGAAAGTGCAAATGTCTTTTGTGACCCCAAAAGTGACAGTTGATCACTTTTCTTTTGGTCACACGTACCATCTCTGAGAGGGGACTGCTTAAGGGCATGAATGCCTAGAGGTAGGGCTCTGGGGGCTGTCTTGGTACTGGCTACAACAGTGAGACTACGTCATGTGGTGTGCTTTGTTGTTGACACATGATGTCTGGCTTTCTTTTTGTTATACCAGCAGCTACTGGTGGTCAGTACCCTGTGTCAATTTTTTTTAACTTTTTTTTTTTTTTTGAGTTGGAGTCTCACTCTGTCACCCAGGCTGGAGTACAGTGGGACACTCACGGCCATCCCAGTGTTGACCTGCTGGGCTCCGGCGATCCTCTGCCTCAGCCTTCCAAGTAGCCAGAACTACAGGTGTGCGCTACCATACCGGGCTAATTTTTTATTTTTACTGTAGAGACAAGGTCTCACCAAGTTGCCTGGGCTGGTCTCGAACCCATGGGCTCAGGCAGTCCACTTGCCCTTGGCCTCCCAAAGTGCTGGGATTACAGGCTGAGCCACCAAGCCCAGCCCCTTGTGTTAATTTATTAGGGGTATCAGAATGCTAATATTCCATTTCATGTACTTTCCACTTAATAGCTGTAATATATCTATACATAAACTTCTCCTAATCAACTACTTGGTTACCCACTATGGGTACAGTTCACACAGGAAAGATGGGATAAACTTGGGCTCTTTCCTTTTACCTACCAGTATTTAAAATAACAAGTTGGCTTACTAGCACTCTTAAATGGCAAAACACATTTTTTCTCTATGTTTAAAAAAAAGAACTTTGTTTTGAAGTAATTGTAAACTTTCAGAAATGTTGCAAAAGTACTAGAGTGATCCTGTATGCTTTTCACCTGGATCCCCTCATTTAGCAGTTTGTATAGCCATGTTACAGTTACCAAAACTTAGAGGCTAACACTGGCAATATTGTTAACTAAATAACAGGTGTTATCAAATTTTTTTACTACTGTCTTTTTTTCTGTTCTAGGATCCAAACCTGTTCTGAATTTATTTTACCCTTTTGCTTTTTTGGGGTTTATTTTGTAATTTTTCTAGTTTTCACCTGGGTGTGGGTTGTCTGTGACTGTATCTTTATTTGTCCTGTATACGATATTTAATCTTGTTTGTTCTAGGTATTTTTATATTTTTATATATTTTTTTATTTTTTGAGTAGGAGTCTCACATTGGCGCCCAGGCTGGAGGGCAGTGGCACGCTCCTGGCCACTGCAGCCTTGACCTGCGGGGCTTAGGCGATCCTTCTGCCTCAGTCTTCCAAGTATCTGGAACTACTTGGCGTGCGCCACTATGCCCAGCTAATTTTTGATTTATTGTAGCGATGAGGTCTCGCCAAGTTGCTCAGGTTGGTCTCAAACCCGCAGGCTCAGGCAATTCTCTCACCTCAGCCTCCCAAAGTGCTGGGATTATAGGCATGAGCAACTTCGACCGGCTTTTTTTTTTTTTTTTTGAGGCAGTGTCTCACTGTGTCCCCCAGACTGGAGCCCAGTAGTGTGATTGTAGCTCACTGCAGCCTCAAACTCCTGGGTTCAAGTGATCCTTCCATCTCAGCTTTCCGAGTAGCTGGGACTACAGGCACATGCCCCCGACATACCTGGCTGAATTTTATTTTTTGTAGAAACAGAGGCTTGCTATGTTGCTAAGGCTGATCTTGAACTCCTAGCCACAAGTAATCCTACCACCTTGGTCCTCCAAAGTGCTGGGATTACAGGTACTGTGCCTTGCTGTTTTTAAAAAAAAGATGAGGAAGTTTGTATTTTTGTTCTAGATACTGCATTTACATTAAAACTCTTATGTAACAGATTTAATGCTGAGCGCCTACCCTCCCCCACCTTTTGGTTATTCTCTATAGGTTTCTTACTTTGAGTACTATTGAAATTTCCTAGTAACCTCTTCTTTCTCTTCCCCAGCATTTGTGTTTTTTTGTTTTGAGTTGGGGTCTCACTCTGTCGCCCAGACTGGAGTACAGTTGCCTGATCATGGCCACTGCAGTCTTGACCTGCTGGATTCTTCCACCTCAGCCTTACAAGAAGCTGTAACTTCAGGCACACCACCACACTCACCGAATTCTTTGATATACTGTAGAGAAGAGGTCTTACCAAGTAGCTCAGGCTGGTCTTGAACTCCTGGGCTCAGGCAGTCATCTTCCCTTGGCCTCCCAAAGTACTGAGCCACTGCACATTTGATTTAAAATAATATTCTTTAAAAAAAATTTTATTTTAAAGATGTGGGGTACATTTCATGGTTCGGTACACAAATGTAAAATAATATATTTTTATTTCCAGTTACTATCTATTAAGGCAATCCATTTTTTAAAAGTTTTTAATCTCTTCATACTTCTCATTTTTGATAGTTGTGCTATATCTACATTGTCAAAGCATATAGCATTATATATTATAACCTGTCACTCATAAACCATCACTTAATTTTTTACAGAGAAATATATATTTAATTTCCACTACTATTTTTATGTTAGTGTAGACTTTCTAGTTATTTTGGTTGTCTGAAATTCATTTTCTTGAATAAATTCCTCAGGAAGGGCTTATGGGAACAGTATTCTTTGAGTTCCATTATGTGTTGTTGTTTTTTTTTTTTTTAATGTCTTTTTTTTTTTTGAGTTGGGGTCTCACTCTGTTGCCCAGACTGGAGTGCAGTGGTTACTCCCGGCCACTGCAGCCTCGACCTGCTGGGCTCCGGCCATCCTTCCGCCTCAGCCTTCCAAGTAGCTGGAACTACAGGCGCGCGTTACCACGCCCGGCTAATTTTTTGATTTATTGTAGAGATGAGGTCTCACTTGCCCAGGCAGGTCTTGAACCCGCGGGCTCAGGCAATCCACTCACCTCAGCCTTCCAAGGCGCGGGATTACAGGCTGAGCCACCGAGCCCGGCTTTTTTTTCTTTTGAGTTGGAGTCTCATTCTGTTGCCCAGGCTGGATTGCAGTGGCATGCTTACAGCCGCTGCAGCCTGGACCTGCTGGGCTCAGGTGATCCTTCCGCCTCAGCCTTCCAAGCAGCTGGAACTTCAGGCGTGCGCCACCATGCCTGGTTAATTTTTTGATTTATTGTAGAGATGAAGTCCTGCCAAGTTGCTCAGGCTGGTTTCGAACTTGTGGGCTCAGACAATCTTCTCACCTTGGCCTCCCTTAAGCGCTGGGATTATAGGCGTGAGCCACTGCCCCAGGCCAATCTGTTTTTCTTTATGAGTGACTTAGCTTTCTTGTTCATTCCCTAGATAACAAAAGCTTTTTTTTCTATTTGGTATTTTGTGTTGGTGTTGGGTTGATCTGACTCGATTTTCCTCGTGTATGCAGTGAGTCCTTTCAAGATATAGTTTCATGCTTCTTTCCCCTCTCCCTCTCCTATTTCTCCTTCCCTCCCTCTTTCTCTCTACCCTCCAAACAGATTTTTTTGTTACTTTCTGTTGTTTCATTGCCTTGGTTTTCTTTTTTGGGACTCCTGCTATACATATGTTAGATCATCTTTGTGTATAGTTTATGTGAGATAAATCTCTGTACTAGTTCCCCACTTGTATATCTATCCAACTGTCTTCTCAATCTTTCCATTTGAATTTCTAATGGATGTCTCAAACTCAACATATCCAAAACTGAACTCATTTTTCTCTGTCAGATCTTTGCCAGAAGGCTTTTCTTTCTCATTTGTTGGTAACTCCATCCTTCCAGCTGCCCAGGTCTAGAAACCTTGACTCCTTTCTCTTACTTACACATCTCTATCTTTTTTTTTTTTTTTTGAGTTGGAGTCTTACTGTCGCCCAGACTGGAGTGCAGTGGCCGCTCCCGGCCACGCAACCTCGACCTGCTGGGCTCCGGCGATCCTTCCGCCTCAACCTTCCAAGTAGCTGGAATTACAGGCACGCGCTACCATGCCCGGCTAATTTTTTATTTATTGTAGAGATGAGGTCTCGCCAAGTTGCCCAGGTGGGTCTCAAACCCACGGACTCAGGCAATCCACTCACCTCAGCCTCCCAAAGGTGCGGGATTACAGGCTGAGCCACCGAGCCCGGCTACACATCTCTATCTTTAAGATGCATCAAGAATCTGGCCACATCTCAATGCTTTCACTGAGCCAGCATCTTCTGTGAGTTCCTGTAACATCATCCTAACAGGTCTTCCTGTATTTACCCTTGCCTCCTTATGCTCTGTTAGTAACATACAGCTGGAAAGAACTTTTAAAATCCTAAGCCAGTTTGTCATTCCTCTCTTCTAGACTCTACAGGGATTTCTTATTTCACTCAGAGTACAAATAAATCCTTACTTTGACCTGTGAGACCCAATGTGACTTCCGCTTGATATATCTCTGATCATACCTTTCAGACTTCTCTCTGGATTACTTTTTGTGTGTGTGTGTTAGAGTGTTAACTTTGTCACCTAGACTGGAGTGTAGTGGTAAGCTCATGGCCATCGCAGCCTCAGTCTGCTGGACTTAGGCAATCCTCCCACCTCAGCCTTCCAAGTAGCTGGAACTACAGGCATGCACAACCATGCCCAGCTAATTTCTTTTTTTTTTTTTTTTTGGGTTGGAGTCTCACTCTGTTGCCCAGAATGGAAAGCAGTGGCACACTCATGGCCACCCCAGTGAAAACTTGCTGGGCTCTGGCAATCCTTCAACCTCAGTCTTCCAAGTAGCCAGAACTACAGCCATGCGCTACTACACCCAGCTAATTTTTTATTTATTGTAGAGATGAGGTCTCGCCAAGTTGCCCGGGCTGGTCTTAAACCCGTGGGCTCAGGCAGTCCATTAGCCTTAGCCTCCCAAAGTGCTGGGATTACAGGTTGAGTCACTGAGCCTGGTCTAATTTTTTGATTTACTGTAGAGATGAGGTATCACCAAGTTGCCCAGGCTGGTCTCAAACGTGTAGTCTCAGGCAATCCTCTCATGTTGGCTTCCTAAAATGCTGGGATTATAGGCATGAGCCCTGCGCCTGGCTTACTTTTTTTTTTTTTTTTTTTTTTAAGGGGTCTTGCTCTGTCATCCAGGCTGGAGTATAGTGGCCTGATCATAGCTCATGATAACCTTGAATTTCTGGGCTCAGTTCTACCTCAGCCTTTCCTGTCTCACTCAGCCTTCTGAGAAGCTAGGCCTACAGGAACGTACCACTATAATCAGCTAATTAAAAAAAAAGTTTTTGTCTTGACAAGGTCTCATTATGTTGCCCAGGCTAGTCTTGAACTCCTGGCCTCAAGTGATCCTCCTGCCTTGGCCTCCTAAGCTGTTGGGATTGTAGGCATGAGCCTCCCCACCTGTTTTGTGTACTCTTGATCCAGTACAGTTCTTCTTCCAACACAGGTACACTCTTGTCTTTGGGTGTGCCCTCTCTGTGGAATGTTCTTTCATCATCATGTCTAACTTCTTCATCTCTTTAAAAGTCTCAAATCTTAGGCCCATCTTCACTGCCCTGTTTATACTGGGACCTCTTCCCTCATAGCACAGGTTCTCTAACATGCCAGTTTATTTATTTATTTATTTATTGTGTTTAATGGTTGTATGGTTTTTCTTGATAAAGCATAAGCTTCACAGGGACAGGGATCTTAGTCCCTCTTGCTCACTGACATATCCCAAACACTTCTATAAGTGCCTGGCACATGGTAGACGTTCATTATTCATTTGTTGAGTGAGTAAATATGCCTGTGTTTCCTTGAAAGGATGATGTCTTTCTTAAAGCCATTCTCTCCCGTCTGTGGCGTTAAGACTTTTTCTGGGTCATAGCATATCTTTCATCTTTAAATCCTATGGGAATACATTAGGAAAGTCCCTGGTCTTTGTTGGTTTTCCTTTAGCTCCTGGTCTATTTAGGCTGGAACTGTTTCTATAAATCCAGTCAAGATGAAAGTTGATTCTGAAATTGGTTAAAGTTAGGGTGGTTAGTTAATATGGAAGAATGGTGAGTAACCATTTGTCACATTTACAAAGGGGATTCCTTTTTTATTTTCTTATTCTGCAAGCCCAATAATGAAAGGTTCCTTTCTTCAAAAAACTGCATTTTTGTGTCAGTTTGAGAAGAAGGGGTGGTAGGTATAGGCATTAACGTGCAACTGAAAATTGCTTTTAGAGAGTTTATATGCAAATTATGTCTTCTCAGTGTTTTTATGGTTTTGTTTCAGTAAATCAAGAGAGTTTCTGTAATTCAGAAAGGATTTTTTCATGACAGTTTATTGAGGAGTCTCCCCAAGAAGAGCTACCCTGTTCTGCATACTGCTGTCAGTACAAGATGGGGACAAGGCAGTCAGGACTTCGTTTGGAGACCACAATAAAATCAATTAAGGTCTCTTAAAAATACATTTAGTAGTGAGTTTTATTTTTATATTTTAAAGTTTTCAGTTTATTAAGCCGATGGTGAAAAATCCACACCGTGGCCACAGACATCTCACCGCATCATCTTTTCTCCTTTGCCTGTTATCCAATCTCCAGTGCACTTCTTGCCAGCACCAACACTGGCTTTGGCAGCCCCCCTGGCTTTTTTCATTCTGCTCCTGCATTCCTTTCGCTGCTTCCTTGAAGTCTTTTTCTTCTCATTCAGGCCATGTCTCGCAAGTCTGTGTTTGAGTTCATTTTTCTTTCCATAATCCATGGAATCGTAGATCATACCAAAGCCAATTGTCTTGACACCACCAAAATGAGTTCAGAATCCAGATACAAAGATGACATTGGTGATGTCTTATATGTTTTGGCTAGTTTTTCCCAAATTTCTGTCTTAGATACTGTTGTCTTCCTGGGTTGAAGGACATCGATGACTGTTTCTGGTTGGTCATGAATTTCTGGTCTGAGTAGTTACTGTGTCTTTCATGATGGCAGCCAATCCTGAGATAGTCAGGGAGGAAAAGAGCCATTAAGTGAGTTTTAAACATTATTAGTGAGTTATTATCGAGAACATTTGTTAAATCAGTATTATTTTTCCCTGTTTGGCTTGGACATAATGCTTGAACTTCAAAGATGTTGTAAAAATATTTCTTCCTTTTTTTTTTTTTTTTGAGTTGGAGTCTTGTTCTGTCAATCCGGGCTGCAGTGCAGTGGCACACTCATAGCCACGGCAGCCTTGACCTGCTGTACTCAGGTGATCCTTCCCCCTCAGCCTTCCAAACAGGTGGAACGACAGGCACACACCACCATACTTTGCTAATTTTTAAATTTATTATTATAGACAAGGTCTCGCCAGGTTGCCCAGGCTGATCTTGAACCCTTGGGCTCAGGCAGTCTTCTTACCTCTGCCTCCCAAAGTGTTGGAATTACAGGCATGAGCCACAGAGCCCAGCCTAAATATGTTTCTTATTACAAAGTTAATACATGTTCTCTATAGGTGACAGAAAATTAAAATGTTCAAGTTCAGGAAGGATCATTTTGGTCTACATCTTTTCAGTCCTTTTGTCTATGCATAACCACATATGCATTGTACGTAAACAAATATGATTGTATTTTCGCAATATGTTGTGAGCATTTTTAGGGACTATGGTATTTCGTTGTATGGATATAACATAATCTAACCAGTTTTCTAATGTTTCCCAGATTATCTTTTTTGCTAGTATAAAATAAAATTGCAATAAAAATTTCTCATTACTTGATAACTAATTCAGTTGAAGTTAAACTTTTTTTTTATGGGTGTTGAAGTCATCTATTTTCTGTAGATTAGTGCTTAAATCTAAAGGCTTGAACACAAATCCTTTAATGAGAATCACTTTCCAGATTTATAAAGTTTTGTTCTCTTAAATTCTTTGTATTTTATTTTATTTTTTTAGTTGGAGTCTCATTCTGTTGCCCAGGCTGGAGTGCAGTGGCATGATCACGGCCACTCTGGTGTCAACTTGCTGGGCTCAGGCGATCCTTCTGCCTTAGCCTTCCAAGTAGCCGGAACTAAAGGTGCATGCTACCACGCCTGGCTAATTTTTTTTTGTTTTGATTTATTGTAGAGATGAGGTCTCGCCAAGTTGCCCAGGCTGTTCTTGAACCTGTGGGCTCTGGCAGTCCCCTCACCTTGGCCTCCCAAAGTGCTGGGATTATAATTATAGGCTTGAGCCACCGTGCCCAACCTCTCTTAAATTCTTAAGTTGATCTGCCTGAGAAAACTTGCAGAACCTTATTCTTTAGATGTCTCTTCACAGTTGTTCTAACTGCCAAAAGAAAGGACTAAGTCTCATTTTGCTGTGGTGTATTGCAGTTGTGTGTAAAAAAGAAAGATCTTGAAACACATGTACTCTAAGAGATACTGGTATCAGAGTTTAAAAAGTGAATGACTTTAATGGCTGGTTACCAAACGATCTGTCAGTCAGGTGGTTTCCAAGTCGGGTTTCATCAAAATTGAAAGGGTAAATCAAATTGCTCTCTGAGAGATCATGAAAAAATAATTTTTGATGGTGTTCACTGAGAGTTTTGGCATGTGTCTAAGATCGTATTGAAATAATTGAGTGGCATTGCTTTCATATAACTCCACTTATTTATCTGCTTCTGGCAGCAAGTTTTAATCATATAAACAAAAAAATGAACATGTCGTGAGTGAGGAGGGACAGACATCCCTGCCCATCACAGTTGAACAGATTCACTTAGAGTGAAAAGTGTACTTTAAGGCTGGGCACTGGGCTCATGCCTGTAATCCCAACACTTTGAGAGGCAGAGGCAAGAGGATTGTCCGAGCCCAAGGGTTCGAGATCAGCTGGAGCAACTTGGCAAGATCTTGTCTCTACAATTAAAAAAAAAAAAGTAGCCGAGCATGGTGGCATGTGCCTATAATTCCAGCTACTTGGAAGGCTGAAGCAGAAGGATTACCTGAGTTCAGCAGGTTGAGGCTGCAGTGGCCATGAGCATACCATTGCACTTCAGCATGGGCGGCAGAGTAAGACTCCAACTAAAAAAAAACTTTATATATATATATATATATATATATAAAAATATATAAATATTCATATATATATATGAATAAATATAACCAAAATTTGTAATATGTTTGTATCGAACAGTTACATCCTAATAATGATTATAGTAATAACTCAGAATAAAATGTTTTTTAACGACACTTAGACACCACGATTAGGTGGAATTTCATTATTTCGGTTTATATACCCTTTTGTTGCAGAGATGGAATGATCAATAAAATTATTTCAAGCATGGAATGATATTTCCTTATGATTGAATTCTGTGGGAAAAAGGAACAGAAATTTGTGTTTCAGGAGAAAGGAACAGTTGTAAAATTTCTGACCTAGTGAAGGCTGATGATAACCTGGGTTCCTTTGAATACATGTGAGTGATACGACAGTATAGTCAATGTATGAAGACTCATAATGTCTTGGAAATTACCGCTTTATAACTGAACTGATGAAAACTTAAACTGTCAAGTTAGAAATGTCCCAGGGCTCATAGCTTTTCAAGATTCTTTTGGTAGGTACGTCAACAAAACGTTGACGTTCTTTGGCACCTGTTGGTGTCAAGCTCTGTGCTGACTGTATTAGTGATGAAATGACCAAAGTGACATATTCCTGGCTTTCAAGGAAGAGACACCCTAAAAAAAGACTACTTAATTTATCTGAAGCAAAGACATATAACTTTATAAAAGCACATGAAATGTAGCCTTTCAGTGTGTATAACAGAATTACAGTATATATTTTATATTTTGAATTGTATGTCATCTCCCTTCCATGTTTTCTTTATCAAAGTGCAGGCTGGGAAAGAAATGTTCATTTTAAGGTGAATTCTTGTTTCTTTTCTTTTTTTTTTGAATCAGATCTCGCTTGTTTCTTTTCAACAGTGACTAAAAGAAGATTAGAATGGTGGTGATTCTGTTGAAATCTTTTTTTTTTTTTTTGAGTTGAAGTCTCACTCTATCACCCAGGCTGGAGTGCAGTGGCACACTTACGGCTGCCCAGTGTTGACCTGCTATGCTCCGGCAATCCTTCCACCTCAGCCTTCCAAGTAACCGGAACTACAGGTGCGCACTACCACATCTGGCTAATTTTTGATTTATTGTAGAGATGAGGTCTCTCCAAGTTGCCTGGGCTGGTCTTGAACCTGCGGACTCAGGCAATCCACTCGCCTCTGCCTCTCGAAGTGTTGGGATTACAGGCTGAGCCACCGAGCCCAGTCTGAAATCTTTTATCTATCTGTCTGTCCATCTATCTATCTATCTATCTATCTATCTATCTATCTATCTATCTATCTATCTATCTAGTTATTTTTCAGTTGAGTCTCACTCTGTCACCCAGGGTGGAGTGCAGTGGCACACTCACGGCCACCCCAGCATCGATCTGTTGGGCTCCAGCGATCCTTCTGCCTCAGCCTTCCAAGTAGCCGAAACTACAGGTGTGCGTTATCATGCCTGGCTAATTTTTGATTTATTGTAGAAACGAGGTCTTGCCAAGTTGCTCGGGCTGGTCTTGCCCGGCAGTCCACTTGCCTGGCTAATTTTTTGATGTATTGTAGAGATGAGGTCTCTCCAAGTTGCCCAGGCTGGTCTCAACCCTGGGCTCAGGCAGCCTTCTCACCTTGACCCCCGAAAGTCCTGGGATTACAGATGTGAACCACTGTACCCGGCTGGCATGCATTTTTAAAAAATGAAAAGCTGGCCGGCTCACACCTGTAATCCCAGTATTTTGGGAGGCTGAGGCGGGAGGATTGCTTGAGTCCAGGAGTTTGAGCAGTGTGGGCAACATAGCAAGACCCCGTTTAAAAAAAAAGAAAAAAGAAAATTAGCTGGGCATGGCAGTGCAGGCCTGTAGTCTCAGCTACTTGGGAAACTGCAGTGGAAGGATCTCCTGAGCCCAGGAAGTCGAGGCTTTGGTGAACCATGATCGTGCCACTATACTCCAGCGACAGAGTGAGACCTTGTCTCAAAAAAAAAAAAGCTAAAAACCTCAACCACAACCATTATTTGTTAATGCCTTAGCGACTTATTTGGCCCATGTAGGAAACAAAGAAAGGGAAGAGTAATTTGTGTGATTTAATATTTTGCTGTTAAGCTAACTTAATATGTATGTTTTTCTCCATGAATAATAAATAAGAAAGCTAAAATAGAAAGGTTAATGTAAACATTTTAAAAACTAATTTTAAGGGTTTTTTGGCTTTAAGGAAGCTCTTTATTTCTAGGTTTTTTAAAATTCTAATACACCAGGTTGGCCCTTTTGCTGAGGAAGAGGTACTTTTGTGGTAGTGTTGCCATGGTGACTGCTTTCCAAGTGCTGTCTCAAGGTCACTCATCACTCATAGCCCTGAATACTTGGATTTTGTTAAAGAAAAATATCAACACTCAGTAGATAAAATGAAGTCAATTATTATGTCACATTATTCAAGCAAATCTATCAAAATTATACTTATAAACAGTATTTTGTGTTAGTATTGATAAACTATATTTTCTTTGAATATTGAGTTTTATCCTGCCAGATTAGAAGGTTAATGAAAAATCTATAAATTAGTCATAGCCGTATGTTGCAATACTTTTATTTTATTCCATTTGTGATTTTTAAAATGCAGCAATTTTATTTTATTGCATTTATGTTTGAGGATATCAAAACATATCTCCCTCAATACTGTATTTATTTTTTTTGATAGAATAACAAAGATTTCTTAGCAGTTTTTCCCTTTTTGGTATACTTAGCTTGAGCTTGTCAGTTGCTTCAGCCTTTGTTCATATAAGAACAGGATGATCATTATATTTTCTCTAAACTAGATTTCAGAGATTTAGTGTCTACCTGGTTTTTATTTCATATACTCTTTGTTTCTTACTGCTGTTAATTTTCCTTGTTCTGACTTTCTGGATTTTTATGAAGTATAGTTGTTAGACCAGAAGAGTAAAGATTTTCATATTATTATCATCAAACCAGTTCTCAATGAAGGAAAATATGACAAGAAATACCCTTTTGTATTAGTCTGTTTTGTTATGGGTCTTGTTCTAGAGGGAGAAGAATCAGAGCTATGTGCCTCCATTAGGCTGGAAGGTGACTTTGAAATCAGAGATGAGAAGTATTACTGTAAAAAAAAATGCTACGGAAACAAAAAAATGCTGTTCAAACATAATACGGTTGGAAAATTTGGTCTTTTAGCTAATTAGAATCTATAACTAGTTGCTCTACTTCCAGGGGAATTGGACGAATTGTTTCTCACAAAGCATTTTTATTTCTGCTTCTGCAGAGCAGACACCTTTGCAATGTCTGATCAAGATATTTTTACATGCCTGAAATTTCAATGAATGCAAAGCGCTATAGATAGTATTGCAGACATGCCAGGTAGTATATGCCAACCAACATTTGTTTCATTTATGCATATTTATGAAGCCACGTATGCTATCTGATGCAATTTTTGCTAATTTATTTGGAAAAAGGAGTTTGATTTAAAACTGGATACGCTATGACGTGAGGCAACATGATCTAGAAAAAATGTTGGACTGAGAGGCCAGGGCTCTGCACTGATCCTCCATCTGTCTTGCTGGGTGAATTTGTTTAAGTCACTTGCTGTGCTCCATTTTCCTCACTTGTAAAACAAGGTGGTTCTATTTCTGTCATGACCATTTGTGATTCCATTCTCATGATTGTTTTGTGTGGTAAGCTCTGGGTTATCTTCAGTAATGAAGGAGAATTACAGTTGATACCAATCTAAAATATTACATCTTTCAAACTGATTTGTCTGATTTTGGATGCAGATTTATGTTTCCTTAGGTAGTACTAGAGTTATTTTGAATTCCAGGTGCATATTTAGCTAAGTTGTCTTGAAAGGCGAGGAGAAACAGTTTTGAATGTGTGACTAGTGGCAAATAGTGGTTTCAAAAAATGTTTTGTAACTAGCTCTACAAGGTTAGACTTGACTGTAGTTCCTATAAATAGTGAATAGAAATTGATGCGGGCTGTCTTGAATCTAGGATTAATGTAGATTCAAGACCTTTCAATGAGGAGGAAGGGTTAATTTACAATATGTTTTTCTTTTTTGTTTTTCTTTAACATCCTATAGCACAGGAAAGCATTAGTCTCCATGGATGCTACACAACTGTGATTATTTTTTTATTAGAAAAAATGTTTTAAAAAGTTTATATACTAGAATAAGAGTGAAAAGTATAAACTGTTCATGTTTTACAGTTGTACCCTTCCATACCCATTTCCACGCGCATTAAACCTTCATGGTTTTTACTTCGTCAGATCATGTTGTGTTTAATCTGCCTTTGCCACCTTTGTGTCAGTACATAGAGATCTTAGTTTTTAAAATAATGGCAAATGTGGATCTGCAATAGTCTGATTATAAACCAGCCCTCTATTAATTTGCTGTTAAAACAATGACACAAAGAACATCCTCTTTCTCCTATCATTTGTGCGAATATTTACATATTTGAGAAGATTCCTCAAAGTCAAGTTGCTTGGTCTCCAGATATCTGATGGATATCCTTCATGTTTAGGTGGATATTTCAAAATTGCTTTCTAGAAAGCTTTAATAGTTTACAGTCCTGTCAACAGTGACATCTACTTTTCATGCATATTTTCCTTAGATGATCTTATCATAGCTACCATTTACTGAGTGTCCACCTTGTGTTAGAGATTGTGTCAGATGTTTTTCTCTTTGATATTAATAATCCTGTAAGATATTATTATCTCTACAGTTGAGGAATTTGAGGGTCAGAGAGGTGAAATAACTTGCTTAAGGCTAAATAACTAGTAAATGGCAACACAGGGGTTCAGACCTCCATCTGGGCTGGGTGGAGTGGCTCACACCTATAATTCTAGCACTTTGGGAGGCTGAGGCAGGAGAGGGATCACCTGTGCCCAGGAGGTGGAGCTGCAGTGAGCTGATGGTGTGCCACAGCCTGGGCAACAGTGAGACCCTGTCTCAATAAACAAACCAACCAACCATCCCCCATTTGTCTGATTCCAAAGCCTGTTAACTTCTGTCCAGAAAACAGTGTGTCTGCTTTGGCTCAGGGTGAGAGGATCATCTTTAAATAGGTGCATATATAAATTCAGAATATACATTTTTTTCCTTTAAAATAAGTGATATAATCACATCATACATAAAAAGTTAATAGTGCTTCAGATCAGCCATAGCCCAAAAGTGCATTTTCTAGAAAAAGATATTTATGTGCACAATTTCTTTTTTATTTTTATTTTAAATTCTTAGAGGCAGCGTCTCACTCTGTTGCCCAGGCTGCAGTACAGTGCTGGGATCATAACTCACTGTAGTCTGGATCTTCTGGACTTAAGCAATCCTCCTCCCATAGGCATGTACCACCATGCTTGGCTAATTTTTTTATTTTTTGTAGAAATGGTGTCTGTCTTTCTATGTTGCCCAAGCTGGTCTTGAACTCCTGACCTCAAATGATCCTCATACCTTGGCCTCCCAAAGCACTGGAAATATAGACCTGAGGCAGCATGTCCAGCCATGATATGTAACTTCTTTCCCCTCTCCCTCCCCTCCCTTCGCCTCCCCTCTCCTCCCCATGTGGAATCTCACTCCGGTGGCACAATCATGGCTCACTGCAGCCTCCACCTCCTGCGCTCAGGCAATCCTCTCGCTTCAGCCTCCCAAGTAGCTGGGACTATAAGCATATGCCACCAACTGGGCTAATTTTTTGATTTTGCTATATTGCCAAAGCTGATCTTGAACTCAAGCAATCTTCCCGCCTCTTCGTCCTCCCAGAGTGCTGGCACTACAGGCATGAGCCACCATGCCTGGCCTATAATTTCTTACTCTGTCTTTAGAGGATTACATTTTTGACTTTGCAAAGCGTAATTCTAAGTGGTTTAAAGATTGACTTGAGGAACCAATGACTTCAACTAGTAATATGCTGCTAATCTAAAACGTCAGTCTAGTTAGAGCTGCCATAACAAAGTGCCACAGACTGGGTGGCGTAAATAACAAATTTATTTTCTCACAGTTCTGGAGGCTAGAACTCCAAAATCAGAGTGTTGGCAGGGTTGCTTCTGAAGCTTCTTTTCTTGACTTGCAGATGACTGATTTTTCCCTGTGTCTTCACATGGTCTCCCCTCTGTACATGTTTGTGTCCAAATATCTTCTTTTGAGGACCCAGTCATACTGGATTAGGGCCATCCTAGTGACCTCATTTAGTGTAATTACCTCTTTAAAGTCCCTAACTCCAAATACAGTCACATTCTCAGGTGTACTGGAGGTTAGGACTCAATATATGAATTTTTTTTTTGCGTCGGAGTCTCACTTTGTTGTCCATGCTGGAGTATAGCGGCATGCTCATGGCTACCATAGCCTCGACCTGCTGGGCTTAGGCGATCCTTCCAGGTAACTGGAACCACAGGCATATACCACCATACCTGGCTAATTTTTTGATTTACTGTAGAGACAAGCTATCACCAAGTTGCCCAGGCCGGTCTCGAACCCCTGGACTCATTTAATCTTCTCGCCTCTGCCTCCCAAAGTGCTGGGATTATAGGCATGAGCCATCGTGCTCAGCTCTGAATATGTGATTTTAAATGCTCTTTTACATTTGAAATCACTTTGAGTTAGCATTATGAAAATATTCATTACTTGTTACTATTTTCTGCTCTATTAAATGTAAACATATAGTTTATTTGATCAGCAAGTATAGTAGCTAATTTTTATAAGAAGTTTTTTTTTGGGGTGAGGCGACAGTTTAGAAGTATTTATTGTTACAAAAGAAGCTAAAGAAGTGAGGAACAGAGTCAAGAAAAGCCTTAACTCCCCAAATGTAACTTTTGCTACCTGGATCTTTGTTTTTTGAGATTCTTCTTTCATAAAACAGTAATATCAGTAGTTATCATTTATTGGATACTTGGTACATGTGTCAGGATATGAGTATTTTCAGTGCTTCTTGTAATTCCCATAGTTCTTACAACAAAGTTGTAAGTATTTTTATGTCTATTTTAGGCCAAGGCCCTCAATTAGACAGAGTATCTATATCTGAAGCTTGGAATCTTTATTATACTGCCTTCTCGTTTTCTACTTTAAATCTGTCATCTAATGACAGATTTCTCTGCCATGTTATTCTTGAACTCATCTTTTCTGGGCTGGCTAGTTTCCTCACATACTGCAAAAGGTGGAGGAGTCAGAGGTTTTCTCCTCTGTATTTGGCAGAAGTCCAAACTCCATTCGTGGAACAGAAAACTGAAGACATTTGGTGTTTTATAGCATGACATTAATTCATAAGTGTGTATATATGTGTTTTAAATTCCAGAAAACTGCAGTAGCTGTGTTGGCATCTTTTAGCTGTAGTTTAACCTCCTGAGTCAAAGAGATTTATACCACTACCACAAATTACTTGATGGCAAGCTTATTCTTGTTTTTCAATAGTGTTTCACTTTCCTTTCCTTTGTGCTTATAACCAAAAAGATAGTCCTATGAACAATAAAATGTCTTCTTCAGAGATTTTCTCAAATATTATGAGATTATATGTTAAACCTTAAGTATTGTTAAGCAGTTTTCAGATATTTTGACCTCTGGAAGTAGAATGATTTTCTCTCCTAAGATCTCTGAGAATCTTGTCTAGTCACCATATGTATCTACCCCTGCTGCCCCCATCCTGCCTATTTAATCAAGAACATTTTGTGTATTTAGTTTGTGTTAGACCGTGCAGCTAAACCAAGGCAAAAGACTCATCTTCAAGAGAAGAACAGAGACAGTTACCAGGTGTGTCTTCAAGTTCTTGGTTTGTTTATGGTAGGCAGTTAGTAAATACACCCTACCCTTAATGCGGGGCTGAGAAGTGTCCAACCTCCATATGGTTGAAAACAGGTATATAACATTTTGTTCTCTCAATTACTGATAGCCTACTATTGCCTGGAAGCCTTACCAATAAAAACAGTTGATCAACACATTTTGTATATAATATATGTGTTGGCCGGGCTCGGTGGCTCAGCCTGTAATCCCACACGTTGGGAGGCCGAGGTGAGTGAATTGCCTGAGCCCGCGGGTTCGAGACCCGCCTGGGCAACTTGGCAAGACCTCATCTCTACAATAAATCAAAAAAATTAGCCGGGCATGGTAGCACGCACCTGTAGTTCCAGGTACTTGGAAGGCTGAGGCGGAAGGATCACCAGAGCCCAGCAGGTCGAGGCTGCGGTGCCTGGGAGCGGCCACTGCACTCCAGTCTGGGCGACTGAGTGAGACTTCAACTCAAAAAAAAAAAAAAAAAAAAAGTGTTATATACTGTATTCTTAGACTAAAGTTAGAAAGTGTTAAGAAAATCATAAGGAAGAGAAAGAGTATTTACTGTAAGCGGAAGTGGGTCATAAGGAAGAGAAAGAGTATTTACTGTAAGTGGAAGTGGGTCATCATAAAGATCTTCATCCTCATCTTCACATTGGGCAAGCTGAGGAAGAGGAGGGGTTGATCTTGCTGTCTCAGGGTGGCACATGGAGAGAGGTGGAAAAGAGATGGAAGGGGAAGCAAGAGAGACAGGCCCATTCCATGTAACTTTATGGAAATACACTGTAATTTTTGTTTGTTTTGCTTTTTCATTTCTTCTAAAACTACTTCTACATGACACTGTTTACTTTGGTTTCAGTGCCCATGTCATAGAAGGGTCCATGTCGTAAAAGAAGGAAACAAGTAGTTTTGACTAATCAAAACACTTCTTGCCGATTGTCTAATGTCAGTTTGGTTTTTTGGCAATGCTTCTTTTAAGCCTTCTTCCTTATTGTCTGGCACTGGTTCAGAAGCATTCATCTCCATCAAGTCATCTTCTGTTATTCCTCTGGTGTAGTGTCTTTCAGCTCTTATATTTCTCCAAGATACATATTTTTAAACCCTTCACCCCCCACTTTATTAATTTTTTTTGGTGGTGGGGGCATATCCACAATCCCTTTCATGATTGAAAGGTTGGTTGGTGCTGTCATAAATCCTGTGAAGTCAGGCATGACATCTGGACAGTTTTCTTCAGCAGGAATTTGTCGTTTGGGGCTTGATGGCTTTCACAGCTTTTTTCATATCAATGATGATGTCTTCAGTAGTGTAATCTTTTCAGACTTCCATGGTGTTCTCTGTATTGGGGTTCTCTTCCATAGTGTATAGTGTATAATGAGCCTCAAATATCTTTATGACCCCCGATCTACAGGCTTAATTAGAGATGCTATGTTTGGGGGGCAAACGGCTCCACTTTGACCCTCTCATTGTTGAACTCATGGGCTTCTGGGTGGCCATGGGTATTGTCTGCGGTCAAGATAAGTTTAAAAGGCGGCCCCTCACTGGCAAGGTACTTCCTCACTTCAGGGACAAAGTGTGAATGGAACCAATCCAGAAAGAAGGGTTCTTGTTGTTCAGGCCTTCTTGTACAACCAAAAGACTGGCAGCTAGTGTTTATCATTTCCCTTTAGACTGGAGTTGGAGAGGGGATGGCAGTTAGCAGCTTTATAAATAAGGGCATAAACCCTACTGCATATGCACAGAACAGTAAAGTTAACGGATCCCTTTCTGCCTTACATTCTGGTGATCTCTTTCTTGGTTTTTTGTTTTTTTTTTTGAGTTGGATTCTCACTCCATTGCCCAGGCTGGAGTGCAGTGTAATGCTCATGGCCACCACCCCAGTGTCGACGTGCTGGACTCAGGTGATCCTTCTACCTCAGCCTTCCAAGTAGTCGGAACTACAGGCACGCGCTACCATGCCTGGCTAATTTTTTTGATTTATTGTAGAGATGAGGTCTCGCCAAGTTGCCCGGGCTGATCTCGAGCTCGCAGACTCAGGCAATCCACTTGCCTCGGCCTTCCAAAGTCCTGGAATTACAGGCGTGAGCCACTGCGCCCAGACTGAACAGATTAAGAAATGCCCTATTCAGGAAGAAAGTGCCACAGAGAACATTTATTTTGATCTCTTTCTTTTTTTTGAGTTGGCGTCTCACTCCGTCGCCCAGACTGGAGTGCAGTGGCCGCTTCTGGCCACCGCAGCCTCGACCTGCTGGACTCCGGCGATCCTTCCGCCTCAGCCTTCCAAGGAGCTGGAACTACAGGCGCGCGCTACCATGCCTGGCTAATTTTTTTGATTTATTGTAGAGATGAGGTTTCACCTGCCCAGGCGGGTCTCGAACCCGCGGGCTCAGGCAATCCACTCACCTCAGCCTCCCAAGGCGCGGGCTGAGCCACTGAGCCTGGCTTGATCTCTTTCTTAATAAATAAATGT
>CAUYQG010294021.1:0-16140 GCA_963574415.1 Tarsius wallacei | reverse complement strand
ACCACATAGACCAAATTAAAACTGAGAACCACATGATCATCTCAATAGATGCAGAAAGAATATTTGATAACATTCAACATCCCTTCATGATTAAAAAAGCAACCATTTGGGCATCCACTAAACATACCTCAAAATGATTTTAAAAAAAAAATCTACAGCAAACCCACAGCTGGCATCATATTGAATGGACAGAAAGTGAAAGCTTTCCCCTAAGAATAAGTGGGCCTTGAACAATTATCATAATGCTATAAGAAAATAATTGTCAGGGAGGGGATAGGCAGTAGTGGGTTTTTGCTGGGATGAGGGGCACACCTCATCAACAAGGGTACCTGCATAATGAACATTTGTATACTCAACCCTGAATTGTATCCCACACTTTTAAAAATAAAATTTTTAAAAAACTGACTGGCATATATTTGTGTATTCCAAACCTAAAATTGCAACTTCTTCAGTTCTAGGGCTACTTATTTTTTTTACACATGGAAGTTAAAGTTGTGTAAACTAGGTGTAGACATGGGTCAATAAACCAAATTTTTTAATGTAATAAGAAGACTTTATATAAACATCAAAAAGGTCTCCATGGTGATGGTTATTCATCTCCTTTGTTTCATACTTGTTTTATTTACTATCCAGGAAAAGGGATGAGTTGTGGAGAGTCTCTTATGCCTCTCACTTTCCCATGGCTTGTCACTGGTATCTGTGGCAGCCATGAAGGTTGACACACAGACCTTGCTTCAAGATAGACCCTGTCATGAGAAATAAAGTTAGTTGAGAATATCCAGTTATGCGTGCTTTCATGACCTACTTGAGCTCTGAAGCTGAAGTCAAATTTTTCTTAGAAACTACAAGACTGAGAATGACAGAGCAGGACAGGAGTCCCATTTCTGTTCAACTTTGCCCTAGAGTTCCACATTTGGATGACTAAGACATTCTCAGAGAGATCCTGGGAAGAACTTGAGACCCTTCCTACTTATTCTTCCCTTCTTAGTTGTCTCTGTTCATGGGTTTCAGACCTACATCATGGCCTGACAGCTTTTCCTGCTTATTCCTGATTTCTCTCCCTTTACCTTTCACAGTCATTATTCCCAATAAAGCTCTTATACTTTTAAATCTTTCTCGATATTTGATTCCTGGAGAATCCAACCCACACAATATCAAATGTGAGATTTTTCATATGACTTTCTATCTTCTTTGCGAAGGCATTCTCATAAGCCAGGGAAATCCTTGTTAGTAAGTCTATTCACTAGCAAAACATGATTGTTTTTCGAGTAAAGATATTATTTATTATTTCAAATATATTTGAGAGCTGAGTATGCTTCACAGTATTCTGGGCACTTAGCATATATCAGTGAATATAAGTGAAACAAATGATAATAAATTAATGGGCAAAACATTTATGACTTTGCAAGGTGTCAAAAACTTAACTATAAAAAATGGACAACTAGATCATCAGCTCACATCCCATTCCAAAGTAAATACTCAATTTCTTAACCAGTAAATGTAAAATAAAAAACATCCTACAATACCAAAAATAAAACTACAAAAGGGCAAACTGAAAATAGTTGCAAATATGCATTTATATGAGATGCTTTCCTAAGCATAAAAACAACAGATTACATTACAAAAATATAGCATCTTACCATGTTTAAACTATAAAAGTTTCTGTACTTCAAAAAACAGCAATGATTTCAAATGATTTTGATAACTCAAATAGTGGGTATCATACTAATAACTTCTACTATGGAATCACCATATTCCTTGCTATTGCATTATAAGCATGGGAGGTAATTGAAACTTACAGAAACAAAGAATTCTAATGGGTAAATGGATAGCTAAATCTACAGAAATTATAAAGAAAACACTTATAGTCTACCTAATTTCACATCTTGCAACAGTAACTAGCTAAACAAAAGCACCAAGCTGAACTGATTCCCAACTTCCTTGGATATCTACAGCTCTGTATAAGCATCCCTCTCTCTGCCCTTGGATGAAACCATTTGAAGCTGGCAGAGTTCCTCTTTCTTTCTCTTCCATGGATCTTTGATTCTTTACCTTCAATCTCTTTATATCAGGAGTTTTTAAATATATATTTTTTGGGTGGGGTTCATTGATGCCTTTGACAATTTAAATAAGACTATAGATTATGTCTCAAAATAATAATTTTTAAATTAAAAAAATAAAATATAATACAGAGGATTTCAGAGGAAACCAACTGTATTTAAATGTTTATTAATTTTTTAAAAGTATGTAATATACGATAATGCACTTTCCTAGTAATACTATAAATAATGATATTAGCAGCAAGTCTGTTGCTTGCTATTACAGTAATTTCAAAGTAGTGTTCAATTGGGGTACATTTTATTTTGAAATAGCTGCAGCATCTGTAATGTGATAGTAATGTAATATATCTCTAATTTCTCTTGATGACAAGGTCACAATCATATTACTACCATACTGTTTTTAACATACATTTATAATTGAAGGTTATTTTAGTTGGAGGTTAGTGCAAATAAATATGTAGTTTATTTTCATACAAATTTTTGGATCCTGCGAATTTTTTGCTGGAAATACAGTTCAGATCTAGGAAGGAAATAAGAGTGAACTGGCAACAGTATGATGTTTTCTGTGATGCAGTTTGTATGACTGAAGCACGGGATAAATAGGAATCAGGGCAAAATTTGGTGGCAAAGCATGTTTGTAAAGTATACTTATCCTGTACTCTCAACTTCAAGTATTAAAAAACTGAGAAAGAAGGAATAGTGGGAAAATGCCATCACAATGTAGAAGAAGTAAACTCAAAATTATGATGGCAAAAGTAAGCTGGTCTAGAGACAATATACATTCAAAATTTTGAAATGCAAAGATAGAGAGAATATTCTTTAAGCAGCAAAGCAAAACAACACACATATATACAACTGATTGGCTACTTATAAAGGGATTAAATGTAGTCAGCCTTAGACTCTGCCACACAAATTAGGAGAACAGATGGAATATCACTTAAGAGTGCTTAGGTAAAGTAACTGAAGACACTCATATTTTGACAGGTTTTCTTTCATGACATAAAAGTACTTGAATATATAATTCAAAAGCTAAGGATTGTAATAAAATTAATAGCCCAACAAATAAAATTTATTAACATTAGAAAAATGAAAGATAGAACCAAATCTAGTTAAACAAGAGACAACTGCAAATATTTTATGCATCAATACAAATGTCAGAAACTTTATTTACTTATATAATATGTGTTTATTTAATTATTTTTTACCTTTTAAAGGTACAAATTGTAATCTATACCTAAAATGTCTAATTAAATTAATTAAACTAAACTAACTTAATTTAACAAGTATTTTCACTGAGAATTGGAAGGGGAGAGAGAAGGAAAGTAAATGTCTACTCCATTCCCAATATCAAAGAGTAGATATTCAAAATGCTGTTGAACAGAAATCTGAAACCGATCATATCAAAAACAAAGTGGAACAAAAAACATTAACAAAAGACAAATGCCTTGTAAAAACAGAAGATCTAATACTAATATGTCAGTAGAAAGCCAAAGAAAAATTCATTCAATAAGAATCACGAACAGAACATTGATTAAAAGCTTGTGTGTGATGAAAAAGCAATGTTTATTTGTACATTATAATAGAAAAAGTAAAATATATAGGACAAAACACACACAAGAAAAAGAGAGAAAAAAGAAAACCTTACTTCAATCTCCTCCTTCAAAACTCATTGAAAACAATAAAAAAAATTTTTAAATTAAGAGAATGTATATAGTCTGTGATATAAAAGACAGCCATAGCCTCAAACCACAAACCATCAAATGTACTTGCCACTACTACAAAGACTGGACTCAGATGAGGAACAAGAGGAGAGTTGATATTTGTAGCCTTTAAACTTTAGCCAACTACATACATATTTCCCTAAAGTAAGCATCACCTTATTGAAAGGCAACACAACTGCTGTAGTTTGATTAGAGGGAATAGACCTAACTCAGTGTTGGTTATAGGTTTTCTGTGAAATGTCCAAAAAGAAACCCAGCTCAGAATGACTAAATATGGAAACTGATAGAAAAATCAAACCAAAAAGTAATTTATTTTCTTTAGGATTTGATTTCCCAGCACAAGCAGATTATAGAGAGTGAAGTAGAGTGAAAAATAAAAGAAGAGCCAGACCACAAAACAGAGAGTCTGAGACTAAATAGGAATTAATGTGAGCCTCATGGGTCTCTTGAAGAGAAAACTAGAGAGTGTTTTGTCCTTAGAGTACAAAAAAAATAGAAAGCTGTATGTTCTAGAAAATAAACTCATTCTTTCTTATTTCCATCTGCCCTTCTTTACGCTCTATTTTGGGGGAAACCAGTGTTCTTTCAGAGTTTCATCAGCAATAAACCAATAAACTTCTTGTGCATAAAAACTGTCAATGTCAAAGGAATAGACTCATAATCAAAAGACAAATATCATACTATATTTTGGTGGAGTGATTCTTTTTAAAGTGTGTGAAATGTATCTTTTGATTATGTGTCTATTCCTTTAATGTTGGCAGTTTTAAACATTTTATAAACAATGCAGTAAGAAATTGAAAATAGTATTTAATAAATTGAAAATAATGAATAAGAAAAATCACTGCCACCAAAATATAGGAAGACTTTGGAAAATCATCTTTTATACTTTCCAAATAATGAAAGGTAATAGTTTTGGAAGAAGTACAGAAATTAAAGATAAGAGTCTTATGAGATCAGAAAAAGGTCACATGAGTGAAAACAAAAAGCTTGAACCTAGAGTATGGGGAAGTGAATGTAAAATGTTCAAAGTACCATAGAAACAAAAAAGAATAAAATAATTGAAAAGAATGTAAGAAATATGTAAATAGGTTTGAGCCAAAATGCATAACAAAAGGAAAATACCAAGGAATTAAAAAGCACTACAAAAAAATGAAAAGTATGGTAATAAAGGACATTTGGGTCACATATGATTGGTGGTTTTGAAAAGAACAGAATGCATAGAATAAAAAAATAGCCAAATATATAATAGGAGGAAACTTTAACTGAAACAAGTAAAGACTTGACTTTGTAGATTTATGACACAAACTGTTTACCAGAAGAAAAGGATAGAGAACAACAGGAATCATACTTGTCTTGAGTGCTTAATGTCACTCACAATTGGTGTCTGGATAGAAAGAGGCGGCCTCTTACACCAGAAGGCAGTGCATTATATACAGCAAGGGATATCTGCAAAATTTTGACAGAAAGGAAATATGATTCAGGTTTTTACCTAGGTAAATTTTCTTCAAGTATAACAACACTTGTGTATAGATGATCACAAGTGTTCAAGAGTTTCAGCAAATTTAGCACCAGGGACAAAAACCAACAAACAAAATTATTTTGTGACAATCAAGCTAGAGGTGAACCACATAGCAAGTACAGGACCATAGAAAGGTGTTGGAAAAATAAACTTGTATTGTGTGTTAGGAGGGTGACAAAACTGAAATACAAAACTGAAATCTGCTAGAGCATTCAATTAACACTAAATATAATCATTTTAGTAAGACTAGAACACATTGCTAAAATTAAATCTATATTTTTTTTCCTTTCTCTCTAGAGAGTTACCTAGAATTATACTAACAAAATGTTATTGTGGTTTTTAGTAACTGAGATGTGGGAGTTTTTAAAAAACTACTCTTTCCACATTTTTGAAAAACATGATTTTTTAAAAAGTAAATATAAAAAATGAAATATTGATAAAAAAGTAAATAATGAGCAAGTTAAAAAATATGCACATATTCTTTTCTCCATATATGGGTACATGTGTGACTTTATGTATACATACTCATATATGGAAAAAGTATATATACACATACATATATGCAAATATAATAGTAGTGAAAAGATACATCTTTTAGATTTCAAAAAGCATGTCTATTATTTAGAAAGTATTTTTATTAAGGTTGTTACATTTTCAACTACTATAAAATATGCCTTTCTTTCAACTTGACCACCGACCAAAAATTTACTTGCAAATAAAATCATTTGTCAAAAAGTAAAATTATAAGAGAAATTCAAGGAAAACTGTCACAAACATGGAAGAAAATGAGTTTTCTTAGTACATGAAAATTTAATCAAATTTACCTGTTATACATTTGCTGATGATGAACCTGCTGCATGAATAGAAAGTATTAGAAGAAGTAAAAAAGGGGGAAGCTATTGGCAGTAGTGAAAAGCTGCCAGGGGAGGAGGGGCATACCTGTGTAATGAAGATTTGTATACCTAACCCTGAATTGTACCCCACATCTTTAACATAAAAATTTTAAAAGGAAGCAAAATACATTAAATATTTTCTAATTACTATAGTAAGAAATTGAAAATAGTACTTAAATTGAAAATAATGATACAACCCTTTGATTTCAAAGTTTGGGCTATTTTAAAAATGATAATAACAAATTTTAAGAGTGAAATTAGAAAGCTATCCTCATACTTTCATTTTGAGTTTGGAAATTGAAACAATGTTAAGGAAAATTTTTTCCAGTATAGTCAATTATTTAAAAACTATTGTTTCTTATAATGTGTTCCAAAAATTTGATTTCTAGGAATTTCTCTTAAGAATAAAGACATTCCAGCAACTATCTTGAAGCTGTTATGGTGTGGTATAATGTAATAGTAAAGAGATAGACTTCAGAGAAAGACTGCATGAATTAAAATCACACTTCTGCCACTTTGTACTTATGTGATCTTAACCTCTCCTGTATGAGTTTCTCAACTGGGAATAAGGATAATGATAGTATAGATTTGTTATAAAAATTAAATGAATCTATATAAAAATGTGATTGAAACAATGATAGATTAGCTATCTTTATTCTATCTGAATAGTGGCATTTTTATTCTATCCAGAATAGTGGTATTTTTAATAGCACACACTATCACCTGCCTACATATCTAAAAATATTGGAATGATTAAACAAATAAACTGTATATAGAATATAAAACCACTATAAGAAGATCATTTTTGACATGAGAAATTTTCATTTATAGAAAATACTAAAGGAGTAATTTAGGCAAATTATAAAAGTTATCTGAAGTAACATTAAACTATTCCAAAGTCTAGATAAATATTCCAAAATGTTTATAGGAATCTAGTGATCTATGCCTGATTTTTTTTCATGTTTATTGCATTTTACAAATTTAGATATTTAACAATTTTTATATTGACTATGTATTAATTGAATAATCAGATATTAATCATTTAAAGATAAAGTCACTCAAATAAATACACAGTAACTGCTTAAAAATTTTAAATGTATATTTCTCAAAGTTTGTGGTTTTGGGCTACATTTTAATTTTATACCTTACTCAGATAACAAATGCATCCTGGAATATTTAGATTGGCTAATAAATAATGAATTTATTGTTTTCTTAAGTAAATACTTAATATTTATTAGCAAGATGTATTTGAAAGGTTAATAGGATTATAAGCCAATATTCTCTCCCTCTAGTTTTGTCATATAATAATTCTTATTTCCTATAGGGTTGCTAACTTCTTTACTACCTGCTCTGAGTATGCTTAAAAAGAAAAAAATAAAATAAAAGCTGCACGGAAAGGGAAGACTTTCTAATTCTATCCCTGAAAATAAAAAGTTGGCATGAGACAGATGAGAGACACTCTAATTTGTAGTTAATGAAAAAATTAAGGAAGAAAACGTTAACTTTTTCCTTTCTGCTTGCTATCTCACATGCAAAATGACATAAGCCAACAATTTTAATTAAAACATAAAAACTGTACTTACTTTTCTGTTGAGAACATATCTAATAGAATATTCCCAAAGAACATTAATACAGAAAAAATGTAAAAAAATCAGAGAAATAGAGAATATTTTATTTCATATTAAAAACACAATTTCCGCATGAAGTAAATATTATCTAAGTCAATATCAAGATATAATATTTAAGTTTGTGTTGTGTCTGTAGTAACAACAAATGGAGAGTACTTCAACTTGCTTTGCGCACACTTAGAGTAAATATTCTATGTTACTATCTAGTCATGCTCCAAGCCATGAACTTTATTATAAGAACTTCCTTAGTGTTTTAAAATTTTGATAATTTGTTACAAACACAAATAACTATATATAATTTACACGTTGTTAAAAAAGCATAAAGAAATAGTTTTAATATGTCCAACTGGGGCTTTACTTCACAACAAACCAAAGCTTTAAAAAGACATAAAAGACACAGCCTAAACAAAACAGAGAAGGCACAGGTACAATTTTATTTTTCTTGTTGACTCAAACCTAGGTGTTGTATTCAAAACAAAACAAAACAAAACTTGGTTGCTGCTATTCTACCATGAGGGAAAATCTATAGTAAACACTAATGTCTCTTCACATGAAGGAGAATGATGATGGTACGATGTATGCTGAAAGTTGTAATCTCTGAAACACAGTGCCACATCTCAGGCATTGGAAAGAAAATTGATGATGGAGCAAATGCTGGTAATTCTAGTTTTAATGTTGTCTGTGTAGTCAGTCTACAAGAGCATCAAATAAGAAGGAAAGTTGATCAAATAAAGAAACAGAGTCAATAGCTATAGTCACACCATACCTGTGGGTGCACACAAAGTTCAGCTCCCTGAATAAGATGAGGAATGAGATTGATAAGGAAGAATTATACAGAAACTTGGGAATTAATAAATACTGGGGTTATCATATAAATGAGATATATTAAATATAAAAATTAATAGATAATAAAATCAATTCAGTGATATGAAAAAATATCTTTAAGAAATTGAGTTAGAAGAAAACGATTTAGATATTAAAAATATGAAAGCTATATGAAAAATACAGAGAAAAGAAATTTGAGATGCAATGTGAAAAGTGATTTACTAAAATAAAATGTAAGTAGAAATAGAGTAAGAACAATATATGCTGGGCTTGGTGGCTCAGCCTGTAATCCCGCGCCTTGGGAGGCTGAGGTGAGTGGATTGCCTGAGCCCGCGGGTTCGAGACCCGCCTGGGCAACTTGCCGAGACCTCATCTCTACAATAAATCAAAAAAATTAGCCGGGCGTGGTAGCGCGCGCCTGTAGTTCCAGCTACTTGGAAGGCTGAGGCGGAAGGATTGCCGGAGCCCAGCGGGTCGAGGCTGCGGTGGCCGGGAGCGGCCACTGCACTCCAGTCTGGGCGACGGAGTGAGACTCCAACTCAAAAAAAAAAAAAATAGCAGCTGTTTGTCATACCAAAAGTTTGTTGTTAAGAAACATGAAAAATTTTTTTAGAGCTTTATAATTAAAAGCTAATATCCGAGATATATATAGAGATATATATACATATATATATATATACATACATATATACATATATATATACATATATACATACATATATATATACATATATATATATACACATATATATCCAGATATATATGTGTATATATATATATATTTTGCAAGAACCGCTGGGGGTGTGTAATCCAGTGTCACATGAAAGGTGCAAAGAATGGCACAGAAGTTAGATGGGAAAATATAGTTTATTTAGAAAGTAAATTAGAGAGAGAGAGAGAGGAAATTCACCTTCCCAAGGCATGGGAGATGGCCAAAGCTAAAAAACATGGCAGCTGTAGCTCAAAGAGCTACATGGACACACCTGAGCTTAACAAAACAATGACAAATGGCTGCTTGAAGTTGAATGCTTTTAAGCCTTCCCTTTGATGGGGGCAGGTCATTAAGGTGGTTTGTTCTGCATCACCAAGAAGAGCAGGTAAGCAGAGGTACTGACATCAGGTGATAGCAGGCAGATGGGTGGGTCAGTCACATGACTGCTGCCACAACAATGGGATCTTTGTCATGAAGGTCACAAAGGGATGATTAGGCTAACTTGTTTACAAAACAAGCTGGGGAGGGGATTGTAAGACAATCATCAATAGCTAGCTCTGGGAAATTGGTTCTGTCCTTGGCTAGTGATTAGAGGGTACATGAAAGGGAACTGCCAGAAAAACATGACAGAATTAGGCAGTGTTAAAATGACTGCTCATTGGGTATATTGACTCCATCTTATGTCCTTCCTGTCTTTATGCTTTTTCTCTTTTGATTGCTACTTTTGGGAATTAAGTAAACTGAATTTTGTCCATTTCTCCATTTGTTTCTGTCTGTTACTCCTTCCTCTTGCTACCCTTGATGTCTACATGACCTAATGTTACAGGCAAAGGCTCTGGAAATAGGAGTTTCTTACATTTCTCTTGTTTGATTTGGAGTTGTCTAAATGTACCAAGGCAGCTTCTTAGATTATTGTAACTTTCCATCCTCCCTTAAGAAGCTGTCTGCACAATTAGGAGAGCTTGGGTCATGCCAAATCTGCCTGTACGTCTTATTAATTTAGTCTTGGGGGTGGGTGAAAGAGGATTAGGAGATCTTGAGTCACACCCTTGTTAATTTAGCCTCTAGGGTGGGTGAGGGGCTATGGAGTATAAATTCTGAGTAAGTTATACTGCCTTTGAGTGAGCTTTTGGTAATGATGCCTCCCTGTAACATGGTTGCAGAAGCAAACTCACTTTTCTCCCAGTTTCTGCCTCTTGTCTTCTATTGACCTCAAAGAGAAGCAGCTGGACTTGTACATTTGAGAAAAATTGGTAACTCAGATGTGACACTGCGGCTTGCAGCTGGCTGGTTTTGGTGGAGCCATCCCACAGAAACTCCCTGAAGCTGCCAGACCCCTTTTGGGTCTGAGGATTCTCCAAGGTATGTACCCCCATTGACCATAACCAATGTTCCTTTGCAATTCACTGGGAGAAAGTGGAGATTGGGAGCAGATGCGCTCACGGGTAAGTCGGACCAAATCATAAGCTGGAGTTTAATGTCTTCTTATTTGGGTTTTTAATAACTATTTGCAGGCACAAGAGAAGGTGGTTGTAACCCATTTACCCTTTTGGAATATCCTTTGATTAAGTCAGACGGGACGTAAGCCAGGAGCTTAACCCCTTCTTGTTTGGGCTTGTAATAGCTGTCTAGGCACCAGAGAGGGTGGTTTTAACTCATTTGCAGTTTGGGGGTATTCTTTGGTTTCTCTGTACTTGTCTGTTTCTTTGCCTTTTGCTTTAATATGAGAAATAACAAGTCTATTCCATTTGATAGTCCTTTGGGACAGATACTGTGCAGTCTATATAAGTCGTGATAGAATTTATGAAAGGGAATTTGTGAAGGGAATTCTTGTATGTGATTAAGTTGGATGTAATTGAAAGGAAATTGTAATAGTTTTTTTCTGAATTTTGTTCCCCTATGTTGGGATGGGGTGTTCTTGGAGTATTAGTTTGCTCTTGGTGAGATGTCAAGACACTTTGACTTTTGGTTTTCTATCCTGTTTCTTTTTGGAGACTTTTCAGACTTGTGTTTCAGAAGTTCAACTTTTATTGTACCTCATTTTGTTTTTGTTTTTTTCCCCCTTGAGAAGGCCTGAGAAAGTAGCTCTCTCCAACTTTTTGTCAGATCCTGTAACCTTTGTTCTCTCCCCAGTTCTACCTGTAGTTGTTTCCTGATGCTGAAACATTTTATCTTGAAGGCCTAAGAAAGCCATGTTTTATTGTTATGCTAAAGATTGGGCTGTAGGTATCTGCTCCTGAGAGATTACTGTCTCCTCACCTTTGATAAGCTTTATTTAGATGGGCTTGAGTATTTGCCTTTGACTGAAACTTGATAGGTTTTTACAGAGATTATTATATTAAAACATGAACTGAAAGGTGGACTGATTATCATTTCTATACCTTTGATGAATTTAGGGGTAGACTTGAGTATTTGTCTTGGACAAGCAACTTAATAGACTTTTGCAGCAATTATTATCTTAAACATAAACCGAAAGGGCGGTCTTGCATGAAGTACGCATTTCAGCCCACAAGGTAGTCAGGCCTGTTGTGCGACAAGGAAAAATGCTTGAATGCTTCCTATGTTGCTTTTTTAATTTTAATTTTTTATTTCTTAGGAAAACTGAGCTTAAAAGGATTAGTTTTTACCTCCATGGAACTTTTGGCATTGCTTTTAAAGTTTTGATTATCACCTTGATTAAGTGAATATGTTCTGTTAACTAATCCTTGTGCTGTTAAGTTATAGGGCTTTGGCTCTTAGGGCAGAAAAAGGCAATGACTCCAGCTAAATCATACCTGTCAAGACCCCATCTTCAGGCCTCAGAGAAGGCGACAATCAAATGAACTGTCTTTATGAGACATAGGGCCAAAAATTAAAGTTATTCAACTTCCCTAGGCCCAGGAATTATAGCTGAAGAGACTGTAAGGGTTAATTTTTGAGAGATGAAATTAATTTGGAATTGTATATGTCTCTTGTATATGCTACGCCTGACACAGGAATAGGGAAAGGACAAAATCGAGGACCTAGCTTGTAATATAGACCTGGTCCAGGATGTTTTTTTTTTTCCAGACTGAACTCTTGGCACGATTCCCTCTCACTCTTTTTTTTTTTTTTTTTTTTTTTAGTTGGAGTCTCACTCTGTCGCCCAGACTGGAGTGCAATGACTGCTCCCGGCCACGGCAGCCTCGACCTGCTGGGCTCCCGCATCTTTCCTCCTCAGCCTTCCAAGTAGCTGGAACTACAGGCGCGCACTACCACACCCAGCTAATTTTTTGATTTATTGTAGAGATGAGGTCTCACCAAGTCGCCCAGGCGGGTCTCGACTCGCGGGCTCAGGCAATCCACTCTCCTCAGCCTCCCAAGGTGTGGGATTACAGGCTGAGCCACCGAGCCCACTCTCTCTCACTCTTAAACAATTGACTATAAAATCAGGTCAGTCACATCCTTCCCCCATAATCCAACATTGACAATTCTAGGAATATGTCTCCTAGCTCCTTGGCACTTTACCAGGTAACTGGAATAGACAACGTTAGGAATAAGCCTTCTTAATGACTTGAGGCCTTCTGCTGCTTATTGGCCGACACAGGCATTCTAAGGAATGATGTTTGGCCAACAGGGGGGGAGGGGGGGAAGAAGTGGGGCACTGAGGACTAAATTTGATCTTTTCTCTTACCCAAATTTCTAACTAAAGTCTTAGAGAGTCACTATCTGATAAGAACTCAACAGGCAGGGTTTTATTATCCAAGATACTACAGTTTGTTTTCCAGCTGAATGCTGGCTTAACATTATATAACAGTAAAAAACAAACTGAGCCGGGCTCAGTGACTCAGCCTGTAATCCCGCGCTTTGGGAGGCTGAGATGAGTGGATTGCCTGAGCCCACGGGTTTGAGACCCGCCTGGGCAACGTGGCAAGACCTCATCTCTGCAATAAATCAGAAAATTAGCTGGGTGTGGTAGCGCGGGTAGTTCCAGCTACTTGGAAGGCTGAGGCGGAAGGATTGCCGGAGCCCAGCAGGTCGAGACTGCGGTGGCCGGGAGCGCCACTGCACTCCAGTCTTGGTGACAGAGTGAGACTCCAACTCAAAAAAAAAAAAACCAAACTGAGGAAACTGGGTGATCTTTGGTGAACAGCTCCTACCCTGTCTGGACACTAAAGACTGCCCTTCAGAGCAGCAGCTTCATGACTTTGACACAGTATGACCCTGAATGTTGTGTATTCATATGTGGACAATGGAGAATACCCTGCACTTCTAATTGTGGAAAGATACTGATTAGAGACGATGTCTTTTGGAAATGCTAGCTGTTCCTGTGTTCATAATGTGTCTGAAAAAACTTATTGAACTAGTTCTTTAAAACTATTCTCCCATCATCTATGTGATCTCTAGCAGAAATCACAGATGAAGACAGGTTTTTGGGATTTTTCTTTGCTTATACCTTGTTATCATGATGGTGAGTTGCAATCTAACATGTGCTAAGAAATTGATCTAGAACACTTATAATTATTGCTAATGAAACCATAAAGTCTGTAAGTAATTTGCAAGCTTTTCTAGATTCTTGGGCTAAGGTACTTTTAGACATCAGAATGGCTTTATATTACATTCTAGCTGAGCAAGGCAGAGCTTGTTTGACTATTAATTCTTGTTCTTAATAAGCCAGCATTGAGAAAATCAGACAACAAGCCACTTGGTTACAGCAGACTCTGGACCATCAGACTCCCTTTTTAGATGGGGTCTTTGATGGAACTTTGGACTGGTTTTCTAATTTGTTTTTGTGGATTCCCTCTGGCTTAGGAAGTATCTTTTCTGGTATAGATAAATTAGAAATAAGTGTTTTATGTATTGTTTAAATGTGTATCTGGTATGATTAAAGCCTCTGAGCTTACAGCCAAAACTGTACATGATATGAGAAAACAGAGAGAAGAGGCTATTCAAATCTTCAGACAGAAAGGGCTAGCAACCTCATGATAGAAATCATGAATACAACTGGCAGTGGGGAATATTCTAGGCCAAGGTTCTGAGAAAGAGGGTTTCTTACATTTCTCGTGTTTGATTTGAAGCTGTCTATCTAAATTTACCAAGGTAGCTTCTTTGATTATTATAACTACCCATGCCTCCTTAAGGAACCAAAAACATACTATTGGGTCATGCCAAAACTGCCCATCAACCTTGTTAATTTACTGTCAGGGCTAGGTGAAGGTGGATTAGATCTTAAGTGCCCTTGTTAATTTAACCTTGGGGCTAGGTGAGGGAGGGGCTATGGAATATAAATTCTAAGTTGTACTGTCTTTGAACAGATTGTTGGTAATGATGCCACTCATCTCCCTGTAACTTGGCTGCAGAAATAAACTTTCTTTTCTCCCAGTTTCTGCCTCTTGTCTTCAGTTGACCATGAGGGAAGTAGCTGGACTACTATATCCAGAAATACTTAAGACAGAACAGTCTGAGCCGGGCTCGGTGGCTCAGCCTATAATCCCACGCTTTGGGAGGCTGAGGTGAGTTCATTGCCTGAGCCCGCGGGTTCGAGACCCGCCTGGGAAACTTGTCGAGATCTCATCTCTACAATAAATCAAAAAATTAGCCGGGCGTGGTAGAGTGCGCCTCTAGTTCCAGTTGCTTGGAAGGCTGAGGTGGAAGGATCACTGGAGCCCTGCAGGTAGAGGCTGCAGTGGCCGGGAGCATGCGACTACACTCCAGTCTGGGCGATGACAGAGTGAGACTCCAACTCAAAAAAAAACAACAGTCTGGATCCTTAAGAAAAACAGAAATGATACCATAGACTTCTTTTTGAGAGAAAACTCTGTCTTTCCTTAATGAACACAAAAGCTGTAAGTAGATTTCTCCTAGGTCAAAAACTTTATACTACACTGCCGACTTATTTTGGCTTTTAAGGATACCAGAAATTACTTTGCATCACATTAAAAATTTGACCTTGGTAGTACATTTAATAACTAGGATACACACGCGCGCGTGCGCGCGCACACACACACACACACACACACACACACACACACTTTTTAGAGATGACTGGCAACTGCTTACAACGAATGGGTTATCAGGTCCTAAACTCTGCATGCTTTCTAGGCTTCCCCTTTTCTTAAAGGAATTCACCCTTTAAGGTGAACCTAAGACACTAAAATACAACTTTTTGGCTGGAGCTGACTGAAACTTACATCTTTAAGGAAATATCCATAAAGGTGTCCGCATGTTGTTTTAAATGTACAAGTCCTACCTTTGTTTATTATTTGTTGAAATTACATGAACATCTTATTCAAAAGAGACAACCAACTTCAATTTTTGCGTGAGTGTATTAACATCAAAACTAGTTTTAATATAACTTTATATACAAGTTTATTTAATACTAATCATTTTGTCCATAAGGTAAGGTATTAAAGAACACTATTTGGCTTACAGAAGAAAGCAAACATTTAACATGTTTTATCAGGAAAATACAAATTTTAATTTTTCTTATTTTCTAATTCATGCAATTTTATTAATCTTTAGTAAATGCAGTTTAAAATTATTGACAAGATAGAAATATCTTCAGAAGTTAATTTAGACATTTTGTTTGAATCTATTGGTCTATTGATCCCATTATCTTAATGGCTTAAATCTAAAGATATAAGTTTGCAGAATATTTAAGCAACCTTAAAAGGTATTACAAGTTAAAAGCTTTGAACTTAGCTGGGCTTGGTGGCTCAGCCTATAATCCCGCGCCTTAGGAGGCTGAGGTGAGTGGATTGCCTGAGCCCGCGGGTCGAGACTCGCCTGGGCAACTTGGCAAGACCTCATCTCTACAATAAATC
>CAUYQG010294014.1:0-24960 GCA_963574415.1 Tarsius wallacei | reverse complement strand
CAACCTCCCATATGACCCCGTGATCCCCCTACTGGGAATATACCCTGAAGAACTCAAATCACTCTATAAAAAAGATACCTGCACACGTATGTTTATCGCAGCATTGTTCACAATAGCAAGAACCTGGAAGCAACCATGCTGTTGATCAAAAGAGGACTGGGTTATAAAAATGTGGTACATATATACTATGGAATACTACCCAGCCATAAAAAAGAACAAAATAGTGAATTTCGCAGCAAACTGGATGGAACTAGAGTCTGTAATACTGAGTGACTTTTCACAGAAACAAAGATCTGAGTATCACATGTTCTCACTTATATAGTGGACCTTGAACATCTATCGTAATACTATAAGCAAAGGATTGACAATGGTGGGTAACTATGGCGGGGGAGGGGAAGGGAGGTGGGATTAACAGTAGTCAATATCTGTCTGGGAACTGGGAAACACCCTTTATCAACAAGGGTGCCTGAACAAAGCATGTTTGTATACCTAACCCATAACTGTACCCCACAATATTAAAATAAAAAACTGATTTAAAAAAAAGAAAGAAACAAATCAGTGAATCATTTAATACAAAAAAATTATTTTTAAAAAGTGTTTGGTTATCTTAGCCATTCTAAGAAACTTTTACAGTTGTTTTTGGGAATTTTAGATGGAAAAAAAGTGAAAATATTAAAATATAGCCCAAAATATTAAAAAGCAACATATATTGCTATTTTTAGTCACAAATTTCCTAGAAAAACTAGAAAAAAAAGAAAAAATATAAATTAGATGAAGGTGCCTGCCTAAAGTTGGTCTAGAATGAGAATAGTAATCTATGAAAATATACATTGTGCAAGAGAAAACTTTTTTTCAGTTATCATCAGAAAGCTGAAAAAATGTCTTTATCATTACAGTTTCATTCAACCAAGAAAGGGAAACTGGATCTATAGAAAACTAAGACATTTATAGGTATTAACTTTGTACAGGAGGTACAATTTCAAAATAAGACATTTTATTGTCTAGCTGTATTTTACATCTTTACAAAGGAAAGTGTGTTCTCATTCATTTTTTTTCTTATCCCCAAAATGAACTGAAGGAATTAAGATCTTACAGAAGACATATAGTTCTATCCTATTTTACTTGCAAACTTACATTAAACTTACAATACTACCCTCTGGGCTATGTTTTATATAATCTTGATAAAATGATTTGAATGGCCTCACAGTGATGATGTGAGTTTCACTATAAAACAAGTTAATACATCTATAACAGTGTATTCTTACCTTCTCTAATAGCTGGCATATGACCAATCTATTTTTATTGAAATTATTTAATTTTGGAGGCCTGCGTTAATACCTTCTTGCCTCAGGAGGATAATATGATGTTTCTGCTTAGGAACCAGAAATGATAAATTTAGCCATTAGATTCAGCCTTTACATAACCATGCATTACCTTTTAGTCTCTGTGTTGCTTATCAGAGCCTTAAGCTATTTGTCTGTAAAACAAACATATCCCGCATTTACAGACTCTTTTGTCCATGCTATTTTCTTTATTTTTGTACTTGAACTCATGCAGCAAAGAATATAATTTATCCAATAGACATACATTTTTTTATTACCATGACTTAGGAATTACAACTGCATCTAGTATGAAGAGACTAGAGAAGCTGCCAAACATCTTACGGTGTACTGGAGAGCCACTCACCCCGACAGAAAATTATGTGCCTTAAAATGTCAACAGTCTTCATTGCACTAAAGCGAGTATACAAAACTGTAAAATAAAAAGTATTTTTGTCATCCATAAAATGCACTATTACTAAATACTGTATGGGAGGTAATTTAATACGTGCTTTATAACTACTTGTTTTTGTCACTACAATGTAAATAAAAGCCTGGACAACATTTTGTTTGTTTGTTTTCCCCTGTCCAGATACACTCCAACTTTCTTGTTCCAGAATGAATTTAGAGTGATCATAAACATTTCTAGGTGATTGACTTTATACCTTGTCTGGGACCTTAAAAAAAAAAAGTTGAACATTCTTTTGTGAATTATCTCTGCAAAAGCTAAGTATCCCCTGATGTTATTTGCATAGTTCTACTGAAATAATCACAGAACAAAAATCCCACAATGGGGTCTCATGTCTTGACTATTTCACATTTTTTTCTCCAAATCAGCATGCTCAAAGATGTTTTGTCTCTTCAATCAAATCCATAGGCATCACTTTTTCCTGCTATTTAGCTTTCAGTTGCTTGCTTAGTGTTGCTATTTCTTTCAGTCATTGTACAGTCTTGTAAAATACTTTGAGAGATGTGTTTGAATGATAAAGTACTGTACATGTAAAAGTGATTGTTGATTTTGTTGTCTACTTCCTGCCGGGGCTCTGACATGATAGAATGCCTGCCTTGCAGCTGCCAGTTATCCCTGCCAATCATTAGCCATACTACATCTCTGTCGTTTTTCAATACTATCAAATTATAACAGCTTCAAAAGTGAGTTTTTATAGAATCCTTTTGGTGGATGGTTTTAATTGTCATTCATATTTCTTACAGATACAAAAAGAATACAGGTCTATAGACCTATTAATAACATGAGGCATTTTGTTTAGAAATTAAAGTCATATTTCTGATCTTAATATTTAAATTTTTTTATGCATTTACTTTTAGGTCTACAAATAAAAGGTCGATTATCAATTTGTGAAAAAATGTAGAAAAATGCTTTAAATTATATATATATTTAAATATTACATGCAAATCATTGTATTGGTTTCAGAGACATATTTAAAAATAAACAAACTATCTATTGGTACACTGAATTGGCTGTGATCTAGAAATTAGGAAGCTACTTTCCTCAATAGTCTTTTGATTGGATATAAAATTCAGCTACAGAAAATCTTCACACTGCTGCATCATCACATGCTAGCATAAAATTGGCAAAATCAGCAGTAAAAAGGGGCAGATTAGTGAAGGAAAAGAAGGGGTTACACGAATGAGGTTGAAAAGTCTTGCTTAACCGAAACCACATTGAAACTCACACTAAGGAATTTGGAATTTTTTCTTTAAAGTTTAATGGTATCATTTAAAAATTTGAAAAATGAATTCGAATAATAGTTGTTTAAACGGGTCTGTGGCCATTTTTTCTCACCTAGAAATGACATAGAACATTTTTCTCATTTTGAAATGGCATAGAGTAACCACAATTAAAGCTACTTAATATGAGTATTTGGAATTAGGCATAGAACATTAGTATACTTGAAAAAGGAATGAATGATTTCAGTATGAAAATTAGTCTTCCGGGAAAGAGAAGTTATTATTTCAGCATGAAACATAGTTCTGTTTTTTAAAATTGTTGAGTCATTGGAAGAAGTATTAATCTACCTATACAATAATTCAATGCATATTTCTTCAGGCACTTTGATAAAATAAAGTTTGGATTTGAATTAGTGATAAAGGTACAGAAAATTAAGCAAGAAAAAATTGTTAGAAAAGTTAGGAAAAATCACGATTAAATAGAGGATAGATTCTTTAGTCAAGATGACCAACTAGAAGCAGCTGTGTGTGCCTGTCTCATGAGTGAACCAAAAATAAAAAGAGTATCTCAGAACTCAGAGCAGGATGAGACCAAGAGCACACCCCATGACCTATCCGACATATGGCAGGACTCACAGTAGGGAAAGAGAAGAAAAATAGGCCAACCTGGGTTGGAACTAGTTAACCTTCAGGCACAGACTGCAAACAGCTTCCATATGTAGGGAAAGGATGAGTGAAGGAAATCAGGAATTCTGTGCTGCTGCCACAGACTTAGAAGACTCCCTGAGCCTCAGAGGACTCTAGTCCCACATGGGAAACTGCCTAGACACTCCACAGTTCTCTGCTGCTGGAACCCACATGGAGCTTTGCTAGAATTGAGACACAAGGGACTATCTTCCAAGAACTTAACCCCTGCAATCTGCGTCCTACCACCAGTTGCCAGGTCAGGGAGGGAAGGGGAAGTCCTGAAAGAAGTAGAATCAAGCAAAGTGTCCTTAAAATGATCAGTGGAGAAAATCCTATATATATATATATATGTATATAATGAAATGCTATTCACTCATAAATAAGAGTGAAATAATGTATTTTGCATCAACTTAGATGGAATTGGAGACCAATATTCTAAGTGAAGTAATGCAGGGATGGAAAGCAAAAAGTATACTCTCACTTATAAGTGGGAGCTAAACTAAGGCTCTACAAGGCATAGAGAATGGTATGTTGGACCTCAGAAACTCAGAAGGTAGAAGGCAGAAAGGGGGGGATGAAAAATCAATCGGGTACAATGTGTACTAGTGGAAGTGATGGGGTACACTTAAAGCCCAGACTTCTTCACCACTATACAATGCATCCATGTAACCAAAAACCACTTGTAACCTAAATCTATTGAAATAAAAATAAATGACAGACAAAAAGTTTTGCAATAAAGACATTATTAGAATTTATGGAAAAAAATTAAAGAAATTTAGTCCTAGCTACAATATTACATGTAATATTTAAATAGCTACAATAATGTATGACATTCGATGTAATAAAACAGAAGAAAATACATATATTTGGAAGATGGCATTCATTTATTTATTCATTCTTCAAATACTTAATGAACATAGGCACTGTTTTAGGTATTAGAGTTATAGCAGAAAACAAAGCAGGAAAAACTCCCACCCTCATCGAGCTTCCATTCTGGTGAGTGAGATGAACAACAAAGAAATAGAACAAACATAACATACAACTTTTAAAAAAATGTTGCAAATAAATGGATGATGATAAATGTTCAAAGAAAAAAAAGTAAAGGTAGAAAGGGAGCTGTCCCTTCTAAGGCAGGGTTTTCAGTTTCGATCATCTAACCAAAGAAATATTTACTGAGAAGTTAGTTTTGAACAAGTTCTGAAGGAGGAAGGGGAACAAATGACGTCTATAGGAAGGGTGTTCCAGGCAGAGAAAATAACTACTGTAAATGCCCTGAGATGGGAGCAGTCTGGCCAGTTGGGAACAGGAAGAAAGCCTCTTTGGATGAAGATGAACAGCCAAAGGCAAGCATTCTAACAGGTGAGATCCAAATGGTAAAAGTGGGTCTGGTAGAAGAGGGTTTAAGATTTTAGACAGTATTTTACAATGTTTAGCATTGCATTGTTGAGATACAAAGCTACCAAAAACTTTTGAAAATATGAATGAAATGATCTGTATAAAACCAGGACTGCTCTTTTCTCTTGTAAAGGATATACTGAAGACAGGCAAACTTAGTAGCAGAAGAAGGAAAAAGGAGGCTACTTCAATAGTCTGGGCAAAAGAGCATCATGGCTTAAATGAGGAAGATGGTGAAAAGAGATCATTACATTTATATTTTTAAGATTGGGTTAAAAGAAATTGCTAATGATTTTATGAATATTTGAAGGAAAGAAGGCAAGTAAGACTAATAACACTGTTAAATGGAATGAATAATAATCTCAGTGAAAAAAGGTAGTGTCAAAGCATTTAGTTTTCATGACCCCAAGGAACTAATATAGGAAGTTAGGATGAATGGAAGTAGAGTTAAGCACATGTTAACATTATGATTTCTTTTAAATACTATTTATCAGCATTTAAACATTAGCAATTATTTATGTCAAATAATCACATGATCACTTAATTCTGAAATTCAGAAAAATGAAACATTAGTATAGAGAAGATAGTTACAAAAGAGGTGAGTACAACTAGAAAATAAGAGGTGAAATAAATTCTGGAGAATTCTGCTACGTGTAGAAAACTACAGAGAAATTGCTACTGTACAAAGAAAATAGTCTTTTTTTACATTGTCTTAAAAAATAGGAAAATAAACCACTCAGTGTTCTCACTAAATACTTTGAGTAAATAAATGAATGAATAAGGTAATTATGAAAGACTAGCAATATTAGTGTATTTGATTTAAAAACCATGGGATACTTGGCTTCTCTCCTCTTCATCATTGTTATGTTCTGACATCTGGTAAATCAAACTTAGTCATAAAAAATTGGTACTCCATTTACTGTCTTTCATTCCATTCACATTTCTGTCATCATCATAAGCAGGTCCATTATAATCACAGAAAATTCTTCCAGTATTCTATTCACTTTTCTCCTTGACCTCCTTGATGGCAGCAGTTTTCACTTTCATTCTGCTACTTCTACACTGCCAGGGTCACATTTTGAATCTTACCATCACAAGTAACTGTTCCATTCCAAAGGTTCTTGACGCCAATATTACGTTCTAGGACAACAAATTGATATAATAAAAACCTGATACTAAAATAAAGGAAAAGTTTTCCTCTTGTATGTATGTAAAAATAAAAATTACCAAAGCAAACTTGGATTGTTTAATAAATAACTTTATAATCAAATTAATATAATATAGTTATGTGTTCTCATAATTACTATAATTTTCATTGTTACTATTATTTATTGCTATCACTGTTATGTAACTAGAGAACTCTGGTTAATTCTATGAACAACTCTCATCCTTAGCATGCTAATTTTTCAGTATTATCCTGTTTACAGTTCCTTCTGTCCTGCTCTTAGAGTTTCCAGTGTAGAACCAGAACTACATTAATAAAGGCAGCTTTACACTCAGGGCACAATTATATTGTGATATTACAATATAGAGGGACCAAGTTCAGTTCTTCATTGTCAAGCTGCATCTGTGTTAAAGTAGTTTGGTAGCTACCTTTTCAAGGCAGTGATTTTCCAATCATTTCTTCAGCCTCTTTTCATTAGCTGAGTTTTTTCACCCAATGCTTTTCTTCAAATGGGGAGCCTGAATATGTTTCCCTGCCTGACCTCATCATACAAAGACTAAACTGTCTAACCTTGTACCTAGCAGGCTAGGACCCTTACCTTATCACTGTTTTGCATTTCTCTTTTGTTTGTAGTTGGCAGAGATCTCTCTTGCATTTTAGCTAACTTAACCTTTTAATTAATCTTATCTTTTGAGAGAGTACCTACCCTTGCTGTTTGTTTGGAAGTTCAAGAGTACCTTATACTTACAATATTCATGGATTATATATAAACTACTTAGCAATATAACAACTAATCTTAATCCTTAGAGAAATTGTTCTCAGAGATTCTAATGCAAAGGACACTATATATAATACATGAAAAACAACTTCAACAATAGAATATTAAATGTATCAAGGATTGTCAGATTATATATACATAATCAACCAGTATAATAATATCACTCAAGGCCAACACATTTAACCACAATCCAAAAAGCAGAACAATCATACAGGAGGTCTCTATGATGCTATTTTAGTCTGTAGTTTTCAGCACACCTAAGTGCTTCTTGGAAAGATATTAGAGTAAAACTACCAAGTGAATTAATTACTTAACAAATTAGAATGACTTAATTCCAAAGAGATGAAAGCTAGCTTTAAAAATGTTTTTTAAAGACAAAACATTTCCTTCATATTTAAAGGAAACCACATTAATTCAGTAGTTATGTAACTGGGTTTTGTTTCGATGGAGTACCTTCCAAGTCACTTAATTAATGCAAATTTCAGTTAATTACACCTTGATTAATTCATTCTTCTTGCTTTGAATAAGTCATGTTTCTCTAGAATTCACTTGCAGCTTTAATCTCACAACAGGGAAACAACATTTTATTTGGATATATTACTTTTTATTTGTACCATACTTTGCAGATAATAAATTTGTTTGCGTAATAAATATCATTTTTTGAAGTATTCCAGTTTCACATTAGTACCCCTTGGCTTTTTCCAGTACAGAAAAGCTTGATGATTTTCAAAAACAAGCACTTGAGTAAAAATGTAGTTTTTGACACAAGAAAAAATTGCTATGAATCTCAAATATTTTAAGATATATTGCTGTCACACAAGATCACCTCTATAAACATCCTTCTCCTTGTTTTCTCCAGAAGTATTTTCTATATAAATTACATATTGTCAAACTTATATCATATTTCATGCACTAAAAGCCTTTGACAGATCCTGCCGCTGTAATAAATAACAATCAGAAGATACTGCTGAAAATATCCAACTACAAATTTAAACTGTTTAACTAATAGACTCCCACTTACAGACTAATGCTCTGTATTTCCTAGGTTCATTATTTTTGGGGGAGCAGTGTTTTTTTTGTGAGTATAATCTGAGATTTATTTATGCTTACTGTCTGTGATTCTATCCTCCTCAAGATAACTATCAATTCTTCTAGTGTTTAGAGTTACTATTAGAAGGATTAATTCATTCCCTTTTTAAAAACCTAATTTGGTCAGGCATGATTGCTCAAACCTGTAATTCTAGTACTTTAGGCAGCTGAGTCAGAGGAATTGCTTGAGGTCAGGAGCTTGAGACCTGTGTGGGCAACAACTCTGTCTCTACAAAAAATGAAAAGAAAATATCCAGGCATGGTGGCACATGCCTGTAGTTCCAGTTATTTGGGAGGCAGAGGCGGAAGGATTGCTGGAGCCCAAGAGTTTGAGTGAACAGTGAGCTATGATTGTTCCACTTTACTCCAGTCTGGGTGAGAGAGCAAGACACACCTCTAAAAATATAATTAAATAAATAAAATTTTAAAAATACAAATATGACTTTTTTTGTTTGACATTTAGATGTTTCACAAACTTTAGTTGTAAAACTATAGCATTCTGGAGGTGTCCACAAGCTAATTGCCACTTCATTTTACTAAAGTTAAAACCAGATGACTACCACCAAACTTAGATAAACAGAGTAACACAAAAATGTTTAGATGGGTATTAAAATAAAAAATGGCATTTTTCTTTTACCCTATTTCATCAACTGTTACTTCCTTATCTACTACACACTTGTAGATTTTTATCAGTTGAATTATGAAGAATGGAATCCCCTTAATCTTGAGTAACTCTAAAGTAGCATTTTCTTGTGTGTCTTCCAGGGAACTAAAATTCCACTGGTACACTCACAATATCCATATTTATTTAAATATTAAAATAGTTTTTTGAATAAAATTATAAGAAGCAATTTATCCTCAGAGCATACTTTTGTAAATATGCCTTAAAGTGGTAAACAGGTCTCTTTATTTCCTTCCTCTCCCAACCTTAGATGCTAAAACATCCTATGAACCAGCTTGTTCTGGGTTAGAAACACATGCCTCCTCATCTGTTCACCATAAGAAGTCAGTTTTTATAGTGATAATAGGAGTCTCATATCTCAAATCTTAAACTGAGCTAAGAGTCCGATTCTGGAAAAGTGGATATGCAAGTAATAACATATTTTATAGTATCTATTAAACAATAACTGGTTTTACTTTTCCCTTTTGTCTCTGATGATATCATCCTGTGATTTTATTCTATATTTAGTTATTTAGCAAATATTCATTGGAAGGTTTTATATATAATTCATTGTGTAAAGTGATAGTGATGTGGATACAAAGGTGATTTTAGTAATAACTTATTGAAAAAAGTATTCTTATTTTAATGAAAAAGATAGACTTCTAATCAATCAATGCACACTTGAATAGGTTGCAAAGATTCTGAGAACAAAGAGGGTTGGATAGACTAGGCCTACTAGAAAATAAGACCATATTTTATGGCCATAGTGTCTCTCTCATTTCAGAAACTTAGTGTACTTTCAATATTATGTATGCAGACTCTCAGTAGGGCACAAAGAAAGAGAAACTTAAACAGGATCATCTAGCTAATTAGTCACAAATCCCCATTAAATTTCTTCATTTCTAGCAATTTTTACTACTTTTTCTATCTTTTCAAGAATTGTATTGTATTATAATTAAAGTATATTATATTGCTATCAGCAGAGTGGTACTTCCAAATGATCTGTGGACAGATGGTTTTTTTTCTTTTCAGTGAAGGTTAGCATTACAAATTTTAAAAAATTTAGGAGAGAAGTTTCTATGGTGGTAATCAATTAGTAAGTACAAGTATAATTAGCATTGCATCAATTTACTCAGAAAGTAAAATGTTTTGAGATGCAGCAAATTATTTGTTTGTTTAAAAAATAAATTATTTACCCATATAAAAAGAATTAAGTTGCTTACAAAGAACTAATTCAATGGAAGACTATAAATGTACTTCATATATTATTTTTTTTCTGCTACAAGATTGGGGCAGTTGTATGGAAAGTTTAACATAACATTTGCTTTTGGGCTCAAAATGCATTCTAGGATTACACTCAGATATAAGTATATTTTATATTTCAAAGATAGACAATTTTAAAATATAACAATGAAACTTCAGTTTAGACAAGTGGAGTAGACCCATTTTCCCCCAGATCCTTCACACTAAGGACAAATATAAACTCTGGATAAAATGCAAGTGAAAACCAAAGAGGAACTCTTAAAGGTGATAAGACGAAGGCAAACTGGCTTGGGAACATAGGACCCAAGAAACAGTACAACGGCAGAGAGTCATATATTCTCCCATCTCACAGGAGAAAAACACACAGATTTATCATTTCCCAGCCTCCAAACCCAGCAATAGAAGACACCCACACAAGTTCATTTCTCCCCTGGACTGAGCAACAATACCTGCAGCAACCTCAAGCAAATTTGACATGGATAAGCACAATATTTATACCTTGCCAAGAATAAGCAACCAGAAGAAGCACTCAGCAAAGAAACAGAAGTCAAAAAAGTAAAAAATTAAAATTATAAAACTGAAGAAAAAAATAACAAATACTCAATGGATGGCTTCCATATTTGAGTGGAGATGACAATATATACAACAAAAACTTGAGTTAAGAGAATTGCAATAAACCAAATACCAGTATTAGGAAGAAAACAACAACAACAACAACAACAAATACACAGCCTCATGAACCTGGAGAATGAGAACAAAAGATCCAATAATTCTATAATCACAGTTTCAGAAAGAGAGAACTAAAAAGTGAGAATGAAATGTCTTCATTATTTTTTTTAAATGGTTGAAAACTTCCCAAATGTGGTGAAAGTCACAAATCTTCATATCTAAAAAAACCAAAAAAATTTCTTAAAATGTAAACTACCCAAAAATTTATGCTAAAATATATTATAATTCAATTTAGGAAAATAAAAGCAAAGAAAAAAACATGAAAAAGCCAGAGAGAAATGATTCATTATTTATAGGAGAAAATAATGAGTTTCTCATGAGAAATGACAGAAGTCAGAAGGAATAGATGCATATTATTCAAGCACTGAAAGAAAATAACACCAATTGCAAAACTTATGCCCAGCAAAACTATCATTAAAATGAGAAATTTTTCTCAGATGAATAATTTGAGAATAAAACTAAAAGAATTTTCTACTAGTAGACCTCCATTTAAACACTGGCTAAAATAAGTTACTAAAAAAGAAAAGAAATGGTAACAATTTTTAGAGCATTACAAAGAAAGAAGAACTATCAGAAAGAACAGATATGAGCAAATAAAGTAGACTGTTCTTTTCCACAGAAGTTTTGTAAGTTACATTTGATGATTTTTTTTTCTTAAATTTTAGTTTCAGTGGATACATGTGCTGGTTGGTTACATGGGTGTACTGCATATCTCTGGGGTTTGGGTTTCTTTTAAGCCCATCACATATTTGATAATTTTAAAAAACAATACTTTGCGATTCTCAAAACAATGATATTTAAAAGTGAGAGAAGGTAAAGCACATATATAGAAGAAAGAATTCTGTACACTATTCAAAGTGGTAAAATAATAATACCAATAGATGATTTTAAGTCACATAGACATATTTTAATCCTCAGAGCAATTGATATTGCAAATATACTAAAGGATACAGACAGAAACACTTAAATCTAATGGAAATTCTGAAAAAGTTTAGGTAACTGTAGAAAGGCATAAAAACCAAAACAAAAAAAAAATGAGGCCAGAGAAAACAGGTGCAAAATAAATTTTTAAAAATCAGACTTAACTGCTAACATATCAATAATTATCTTAAATGTAAGTAGTCTAAATATACCAGTAAAAAGACATAAATTGGCAGAGTGAATAAAAAACATGACTAAAATATATGCTGCATTGAATAAATTCACCTCAAATGTAATATTAACAGTTGTTTGATAGTAAAAAGATCTGCTATTGAAATACTAATTTAAAAAGAGAGTAGCTATATTAGGATAATTGAAAGTAAACTTAACTGCAAAAAAATAGTTGGAAACAGAGGGACATTATTACATAATGATAATGACCTTAAGTATGTGTACACTGAAAAACAAAGCCTCAAAGCAAATGAGACAAAAGATGATAAAGCTGAAAGAAGAAACATTCAAAACAACAATTATAGCTGAAGATTTCTTTTGTTTTGTTTTGTTTTGTTTTGTTTTTGAGTTGGAGTCTCACTCTGTCACCCAGACTGGAGTGCCGTGGCTGCTCCCGGCCACCGCAGCCTCAACCTGCTGGGCTCCGGCGATCCTTTCGCCTCAGCCTTCCGAGTAGCTGGAACTACAGGCTCATGCTACCACGCCTGGCTAATTTTTGATTTATTGTAGAGATGAGGTCTTGCCAAGTTGTCCAGGCGGGTCTCAAACCCGCGGGCTCAGGCAATTCACTCACCTTGGCCTCCCAAAGCGCGGAATTACAGGCTGAGCCACCAAGCCCGGCTTGAAGATTTCAATGTCTTCTTTCCAGCAACTCATGTAGGCATACTTCTTTTTATTGTATTTTTCTTTATTTAGCTTTGCCAATCCTGCCTTTTTTTTTTTTTAACAAATTAAAGATTTGTAGTAACCCAGAGTTGAGCAAGTCTATCGGTGCCATTTTTTTTCAACAGCATGTGCTCACTTTATGTCTGTCACAGTTTGGTAACTCTCTCATTATTTCAATTTTTAAAATTATTATTATATCTCTCTGTAATTGCTTAAGCTCACCACGAACCACACCCATACAAGACAAGGAGCTTAATAGGTAAATTTGCATTCTCTGATTGCTCCACCGATTGGTTGTTCCCCCATTTCTCTCCCTGTCTTTTGGTATTCTTATTGCTTGAGTTACAACAATACTGACATCAGGTCACTTAATAACACTATAGTGGGCTCTAAATGTTCAAGTGAAAAGAAGAATTGCAAGTCCCTCATTTAAAATCAAAAGCTAGAAGTGACTGTTTAGTGAAAAAAGCATGTTAAAATGCTAAAATAGGCACCAAAGCTAGACCTCTTGTATCAAAGTTAGCTGAGTGTAAGTGCCAAAAAGAAGTTCTGAAAAGAAAGTAAAAGTACTACTCCATTGAAAACATCAGTGACAAAAATGTGAAACAGGCTTATTGCTGATATGGAGACAACTTGAGTAGTCTAGACAGAAGACCAAAACAGGCATAACATTCCCTTAACCCAAAGCCTAATCCAGAGCAAGACCCTAAATTTCTTCAATTCTATGAAGGCTGAGACAGATGAGAAAGATGCAGGAGACAAGTCTGAAGCAGAGGTTGGTTCATGATTTAAATGCAAGGTGAAGCAGGTGCTAATACAGGAGCTGCAGCAAGATATCCAGACTCCATAACTAAAATAATTGATGAATGTGGCTACACTAAACAGCTTTTTCCATGTAGATAAAACAGCCTTTTACTGGCAGAAAGTGTCATCTATAGTCAAGACTTAAGTGAAAGAAGTCACTACTGATGTGGTCAAAATGGCAAGAATACTAGAAGTGGAGCTTGAAGATGTGACTAATTTGCTGCAATCTCATGATAAAACTTGAGCAGATAAGGAGTTGTGTCTTAACAATGAGCAAAGAAAGTGGTTTCTTGAGATGGAATCTACTCCTGGTGAAAATGCTGTGAATGTTGTTGAAATGCAAACAGAGGATACCAACAATGAACAAACAGAAACCCAGATGAAAAGCACAATCCCATTCACAATAGTCACACATGCAAAAAAAAAGAAAAAAAGGAAAAAACCTCAGCATCTCCCTAACCAGAGATGTGAAAGACCTTTACAGGGAAAACTAAAAAACACTGCTTGAAGAAATCAAAGATAACACAAATAAATGGAAAACTATTCCATGCTCATGGAAGAATCAACATTATTAAGATGTCCATCCTTCCCAAGGCAATCTACAGATTTAATGCAATACCCACTAAATTACCAGAAGCATTCTTCTCAGACCTGGAAATAAATGACAATACAGGAATTCATAAAGAAACATAAATGACCATAAATAACCAAAACAATCCTCTGAAAAAAAAAAAAGGCAGGAGGTATCGCACTTCCAGACTTTAAACTTTATTATAAAGATACAATAATCAAAACAGCCTGGCATTGGTACAGGAACAGGCATAAAGACCAATAAATAGAACAGGATAGAGTTTCTAGAAGCAAAACCTCAATTTCTCAACCAACTCATCTTCGACAAAACCTCCATCTTCAAATACTGGGGAGAAGAGAACCTATTCAGTAAATGGCTCTGGGAAAACTGACTGACCACCTGCAGAAGATTAAAACAAGACCCTTACCTATCCCCATACACAAAAATCAACTCTAAATGGATCAAAGACCTAAATGTAAAACCTCAAGCTATAAGAACCTTAAAAAACACAGAAGATACCGTGATGGAAATTGGAACTGGCAACCAATTTATGATCAAAATTCCAAGTGCTCCATGCCATAAGAGATAAGAAAGACAAGTGGGACCTCATCAAACTGACAAGTTTCTGCAAAACCAAAGAAACCATCAAGAAAGCAGGGAGACAGCCCACAGACTGGGAAAAAATATTTGCCAACTCTATATTTAACAAAGGCCTAACATCTAGGATCTACAAGGAACTCAAACGAGTCAAAAAGAAAAAAAAAGCTTCATTACAAACTATGCACAAGATATCAGTAGATACTTCTCAAAAGAAGACAGACGAGCAGCCAACAGACACATGTGAAAATGCTCAGTCTCACTAATCACCAAAGAAATACAAATTAAAACCACACTGATCATACCACCTAACTCCAATCAGGATGGCTATCATCCATAACTCAAAGGGCAACAGATGTTGGAGAGGATGCAGGGAAAAAGGAACACTTCTACATTTTGGTGGGAGTGTAAACAACCTCTTTGGAAAACAGTGTGGTGATTCCTAAAGGATCTAAATTTGACCTTCCATACAACCCTGCAATCCCCCTTCTGGGAATATACCTGGAGGAACTCAAATCATTCCATGAAAAAAATACCTGTACACATATGTTTATTGCAGCATTATTCACAATAGCAAAGACATGGAGCCAACCATGCTGCCCATCAAAAGAGGATTGAATAAAAAACTGTGATTCATATTATGCAGCCATAAGAAGGACAAAATTATGATCTTCGCAGCAACTTGGATGGCCTTAGAGTCTATAATATTGAGTGATCTATCACAGAAACAAAGAACTGAGTACCACATGTTCTTACTCATAAGGACCTTGAACAATTATCATAATGCTATAAGAAAGGGATTGGCAGTTGGCAGTAGTGGGAAATTGCCATGGGGAGTGGGGATGGTATTGGCAGTAGTGGGAAACTGTCAGAGGTGAGAGGACACACCTCATCAACAAGGACATCTGCATAATGAACATCTGTATACCTAACCCTGAATTGTACCCCACATTTTAAAAATTAAAAAAACACAAAGGATTTAGAATATTACATTAATTTGGTTGATAAAGCAGTGGTAAAGTTTAGGAGGATCAAGTTCAATTTTAAGAGAATTCTACTGTAGGTAAAATGCTATCAAACCTAGCTGCACGATACAGATAAATTTTTTGTGAAAGGAAGAATCAATTGCTGTGCCAAACTTCACTGTTAAGAAACTTCTCTTTAAGAAACTGTCACAATCATCCTAAACTTCGGCAACCATGACCATGATCAGTCAGCAGCCATCAACATCAAGACCCTTCACCAACAAAAAGATTACAATTCACTGAAGTCTCAGAAGACTGTTAAGTTTTTTTAGCAATAGAGTATTGTAATAGGCTAAAACTTTACACAACTCAAATATTCTTCAATGGGTGGATGGTAAAGAAACTGACATATCCATACCAGCTATAGAAAGGGAAGAACAAAATCACTTGGATAGATATCCAGGGAATTATGCTGACTTTTTAAAAAAAGCTAATCCAAAAAGGTTACATATTTTAGCATTCCATATATATAACATTCTTGAAATGAAAAAAATTATGTACATGAAAATCAGATTTATGATTACCAGGGGTTAAGATAGATAGATGTGTTGAAAAATGAGTGCAGTTTCCAGGAGAAGTAGGCAGTATCTTTGTGTCCTTAGATGTATTTTCCATTTTGACTAAGGTAGTGGATACACGAATCTAAACAGATGATAAAATGATATAGAACTTAATTCACATATGCATGTGTGCGCACACACACATACACACACAAGTACAGGTAAAAGCGGGAAAATTTGATTAGCACTGATGGGCAGAACTAATGTCATTATCCTGGTTGGGATATTATGCTACAGGTTTGCAATATATTTAGGGGGAAACTAGGGAAAGTGTAAAGATAGGTTTCTGTATTATTTCCTACAGCTGCATGGGAATCTATAATTATCACAATAAAAGTTAACTAACAAGATGATAAAGCCTCACTATAAAATCAGGAACAAGAAGAACATCAACAGTATTTCTGATATCACCTGCTTGACTTCCTCATGTACATTGTTTTACAGTACGTACTTACTAACTTTAAATTGCATGACAGCAATTCCATGTCTGACTCATCTCTGTATCACTGGAATGTGGTACGTGCCCAGTAAATATTTAATAAATTAATGAGTTAAGAAAAACCCACCTGAGAATATTTTACTCACCTTACTCTCATTTTCATTTTATTAAATATTCAGAGCTTCCCTATAGATCAAGAAAAAAATTGAAATCTAATATATATTTTTGATGTATGCCAGTAAATAAACTTTACATTTTGTTTTGTTTTTGTTGTTTAGCTTAGACAAGATGCAATTGCAAATAAAAGAAATTATTTCAAATCAACACCAATATTTCTCCATATTTATTGTATCAGTAAATATTTATCATCTTGCATAATCTGAAAATGTGATACCTGATAATTAATCATGTTTTAATTCAGACACTTGTTAATTTATTATTTCTTTGAACTCACTAAGGGAAAAGGAATAAAAAATTATTTATAATTTTGTAGGTGACAGCTAGTGGATCCTTGCCTATGTAATTCACACCTTAATTTCAAAAAGAACAAGCTAGTGATTGCACACAATTCTCTGTGTGAAACAGGAAAAAGTTGGGGAAGAGAAAATTTTACTTTTTTAAAAAGCCTTTCTTTTATTAAAAAGAGAAAATAGCATGATCAAATTGCTCCAACTACAAAAAGATAGCATAAGTAAAATAGAAGACAACTCATAATAGGTATCTTAGAATTATCGCTGATAAGAAGTGCAATGTGCTCCATATGGGTTGATAGAGAAGATAGTGTTAATTAGCTCCCATTTAGGTCTGCTTCTCTGCGGCTCGACTTTGGGGGCCAGGAGATACATTCTGGTATAATAATGTTTTTTTTTCAGTCTTCATTAATACACAAAACCTAAATATTTTGGTCAAGTGAAATGTGAAAACTGCCTTCTTTCTCAAGCGAGATCAGTATCTTGGAGAAAAATAGGTTAAGTTGGAACTGTTGAGAATCAAAAAGTACAGTTGCTCATAAAGTGTTGTAATCAATTTACTTAGAATGTTCAAAAGCCACAAGTAATGATTTGCCTAATGGACATTTAAGACTTAGAGATGTCAAGTATTTTAAAGAAAAAATAAATCTGCAATTAGGATATTTCAATCCTACCAGTCTAACTTTAAACACAGTTCCTATATACTATACTATTCCTATATATTTTAAGATGGGGCTTACTAGTCAACTACATCAAAATAACCCGGGATACTTTTTAGAAATACTGATTTCTGGGTCACTGTTAGACTTCCTGAAGTTGAATTTGTGCTTTTGCTTTGGAGTTGTTTTGCTTTGATGGTGTATTTCAATGGTGAGTGTAGATTCAGGAAATTGTATGAAACAAGTCCAGTCAAGGCCAATGGTGAGACCATTGCTATTTTTTTTGCTGTGTTGGTTCTTTAGCAATATACATCTCTTCTGGAAATGTCAATTGCATGATCAGATCTAGTGTTTGGATTACTCACATCTGCATATCCTCTACGTGCTCACTAACCTCTAAAGATGCACTAATATTCTTAAAGGAGAAGAGAGAAAAGAAAGTTAGACAAACTTTTGTTCTTTCTGGATACTAGAAGCCTCCAATCTCCCATCCCTTTTCTTCTACAGAAACAAAGAAAGAAAACAAAAATGTCTGTCTGCTGCTGCTAACAGATTCTTCCATGAGGTTCCTATTTCAGTACCTATTTGTCACACACTGATATAGATATTCTCAAGTATGAGCTTCGGTAGATACTCCAAAATATCCTTGAGATTCTGAGATACCTAAATCTTTGTTTTGGAGTATGTACAGTAGGCAATAGCACATTTTAAAAGATGTTTAAAAAGAGCTCTGCCTTGGAAAGATGTCCACTGCTCCCTGTACTGCTTGGGTGACTGAAAGAGGTGAGGAATGCTTAGTATCTAATATTTGTTTTCATTCAATCATCCATCAAATAGTAGTGAGTGCCTACAGTGTACCTGAAAATATATTGCGAGCTGGTGATGAAAACACAAATAAAACACAGCCATAGTCCTCAAGGATCTGACAGGTTTTATTGAGGATACAAATAAGAAGACAAGAGAAATACAGTGTACAAAATGGTATTACAGGAGCAAAAAAAGAAAGACAGAAAACTCAACCTCAAGGAAAAATGGCCCAGAGTCAGAATATAATTTGGGAAAGTATGGTAAATAAGAAAAAGAGTACTAGGGTCTGGAACTTACCAATAATTTGAATGCTTTTCTAAGTAGTTTGCAATTTATCTTCAGGTTAATAAGAGCAATTTTGAGGAACAATGATGTGATCCTATTTGCATATTTACCAAGGAGTAAAGGCTGAATTCATGGATACTAGTTAGAAAGATCTTGCAGTGAGGATAAGAGAAGTAAGTGGCTTCAAGAAATATTAATGAGGTACAATAAAGAAGACTTAGTGATTAATAAAAGTTGGTGCATATAAGCAGAAAGAAATAAGAATCCCTTATTTTATCTTGGGTATTTGAGTGGATGATTGCGCCATTTACTCAGACATGTAACCCTGGAAGACAGGTAAATTACTAACTCTGGAAAGGGAACATTCCTATAGAATGACAGAGCAGTTGACCTGGATTCCAGAGGGTTCCTCTATAAAGCTGCTGCTCTATGTTACACTGGGACAAAACCTTTGGTCACACCATCACCTGCAATAACCTGAAAGGAGTCCCTTCCAGAAGGTCTAGGGAAAGTTGTAGGAAAGAGCCAAAACGTTAGTGTGTGTTGACAGTTATTAGCTACATTTGGCAAGAAAGAGATGAAGTCAGAGACAATTAGACACAAGGCAATAAGATAAAGGAATATAGATAAAGGAGTGTTTGTAGCTTTGAAATCTCAGAACATTTGTGTGCTTTTAAATAAAAGGAGAGAAAAAATAAGTTTGAGACTTATTAAGGCCCAGGCTTTCCACTTTTTCACTCAATCTAGATAGCCTCTTGATAGTAGCCATTAAGCTAAGTGAACTTGGAAAGGATGCAAAGAAGTTATGTAGATTTAAGAAATAATTATCAGCCTGGGCAACATAGCAAGGCATAGCAGGCATGGTGGCACATACCTATAGACCTAGTTACTCAAGAGGCTGCAGTGGGAGGATTTCTTGAGCCCAGGAATTCAAGCTATGGTGTAGTGATCATGCCACTGCACTCTAGCATGGGCAAGAGAATGAAAACCTGTTTATAGAAAATGTTTTTAATTAAAACATAAATATCTATGTATGGCTACTAGCACAAAGAACTTCCTGGAAAAAAATAGATCAGAAGCCCATTAAATTCAGAGAGGAATATATGGTTAAAGAACCTATGAGTCTAGTTTCTAAAAATCTGACTATTTAAGAAACATCAATAACATTCAAGACCTATCTCAAATGCGGTCAAAGAAGACACACTCTCCTCCCTTAAGGAAACTGCTAAGATCTATTTTTAAAAAATGGAAAGAGGCTGAAACCAGTGGCTCCCGTTTATAATCCCAGCACTTTGGGAGGCAGAGGCAAGAGGATTGCCTGAGCCCAGGGATTCAAGTTTAGCCTGGGCAACTTGGCAAAACCTCAACGCTACAACAAATCAAAAAATTAGCCAGGTGTGGTGATACGAGCCTGTGGTCCAGCTACATGGCTGACTGATGTGGAAATACATATATATTTTAAGTATATATATATATATAGATATATATATATAATTTCATATATGTATACATATATAAAACAAAAGAATTAAAAAAAGAATACAGTGGTTATTTGGTGTCCATAGAATGAACAATGGTAGAGACTGCTAGTTCATAATCAAGCCTATTTCCTCTTCTTATTCACATACTGAGCCAGTCTCCATTTGGTGGCTATTTTCTTTTCTACTTATAATCTTAGAGGAAATAAAAAAAGCTAGTGGTGTGACAAGGTGGAAAGCAACTTGATCATAAGTTACACAAATGAAACTACTGTGAAGCTGGAATTATATTGTACAGGTATTATCCCACCCTAATAAGATACTCCCTTTTAGCATCTTCCAGATCCCAACAACGTGATCTCAAATTGTGGTTTAACTACAAACATTTATACAAATGTCAGTAAGTGTATTTTCATTTTTCATTACAGACTGCACTGCTATGTTTGGTTAATCAATATTCAAAGATTTTTCTAAAAGAACAGACATTGAAAAATGGAGTTAATGGTTTTCACATAATTATACATTAAATATCTAATTTGCCATTAATTTCAAGAATAAGAATTGGCCAAATTAATATATGCCTTTAATTATGTTAAGTAATTAAATTTTACAGTTTAAAATGATAATTAGTACATTATTCATGTTACAGTCTTTAAAAAACTTGTTCTTTTCAGGTCAGAGGAAGAAGTATAGTATAATTAAAAAGAAAGTAGCCTTCACCCTTGCCTTTGCTACTTAAAATTTTGCTACTCTTGACAAGTAATTCTCTCAGCAGCTGACTTTCATTTATTAAAAAATGTCAGGAATGCCTATCTCTCAGACATTTTGTAAGATATCGATAATTTAATCAATAAAACAAACCTGATGGCCGTTCAACCAAAAATACTTATGAGGAGGAACCCCCCCTCCCCGCCCCCCCAAAATCGAATTATCTCTTGGAATGCAGGCCCTTTGCAGGACACCCAGAATTTGTTTCTCTGGACCAAATGGTCAACCAAAGTTTTTACTTGGAAGTTTTGAGAAGGTTGATTTGTGGAAGACACATTCCAAATTGTGGCAATCAGGTTATTGGATCTTCCACCATGACAACACACCTGTCCATACAATGCTGAATGTTCAGCAGTTTTTGACCAAAAACTGCATGACCCCGTACCCCACCCTCACTATTCACAAAAGATGGCAGCAGCCCTAAAAGGCATCAAAATCGAGGAGTTCAAAAATGATTTTGAGCAATGGAAAAAGCATCTCAGTAGGTATATTGCATCAAACGGAGAGTCCTTTGAAGGTGACTGAAGTTTAAGCATGCAAAAATAAATACATAATTTTTAATAAATAAATTCTGGTTTGCTTGGGTTCCCCCCTCATATGTTCAATGATGAATATGATCACAGTGAAGGCGAAGTTCTATTTTTCTTTAAATTTACATCCTTTGTTTACTTTCAAAAGCATGTATTCAGTACTACCTATCTATTTTTAGAGATGGAGTCTTGCTTTGTTGCCCAGGCAGGATTCAAACTTCTGGGTTAAAGTGAGCCTTCCACCTCACCCTCCCTAGTATCTGAGACTATCGGGATATCTTTTAAAATCTTCTTCATTATTAGCCAGTTGGTGACATTTTCTTCTACTTTTTTATTCATCTAAAGTTGTATTCATTTAACATTTATTTTTCAAAATCACATTTTGGCTGAGCTTAGATTTCTAGGTTGGCAGCCATTTTGTCCAGCATTACATTACATTGTTGTTACATTACATCACATTGCATTTCAATTATATAGTTATATTACATCTATTATATTATAATTACATTGTTGTTACATTATATTCTAGTCATATTCTAGTTTCTATTGTATCTATTGAGAAGTCCACCTTTGAAACAAATTGTTTCATCTTTGAAGTTAATCTCTATTTTTGTTAGCCTGTAGAATTTTTTCTTTGTCTCTGATTTTCAGCAATTTATCATAATGTGCCTAGGTAAGGTTATATTTTAAATTACTTTACTTGGAGTTCTCAGTAATTTTTAAATTTATGATTTGATGCCTTTCATTGGTTTTGGGTTTTCTCAGATAATACTTTAAACTTTACTTCTACACAATTCTCTATTTTTTTCATATGCAGTTATGTATATTGTATATTTAAAGTCGTCTCCTGAATCTTTTTTGTCTGCTACCCTGTGTTCTGCATTTTGTACCTTCTTTTCCTCATTGATTCATTCTCGGTATCTTGCTCTAATCTATTGTTGGTCACATATTTTCTGTTACTGTTTCTGTCTAAACTTAGACATATTTTAACACATAAAATTTATAACATGAGAGATAAATTTAGCAAGGGTATAGGAAATTAAACATACTTAATCTAAAATGCACATTAAATTTTTTACCCATCAGAAGCCACATGTAATTGAATGGAATTTATTTTATTATAAAGTTTGAACTATTTCAGGTGTCAATATAATATAATCTATATTCCATTACCACAATCAAGCTAGAAACATTTAACAGATTTCATTATTCCTATCAAATACTGTACCTTTCTTTGTAGGAAGGATTATATTTCTTGGGCTCCTTAACTGTATGTTTCACCATTTGAATTGCTTTGGTGAGTTAGACATGAAAAGAATTGACATGTGATCTTTCCAATTGGGAGTTTTAAAAGTCATCATGTAGTACTTCCAACAAAATAGTATACTACAGACTAGGGCTCATTGTTCAGATTGGATCCTGGATTAAAATACACGAGAACATAATAGAAACCAATTCTCAATGGAAACATAATGCAAGTGAAAAATAAACCCTTCTTGTAAGACCTAAAAACTGTGGTTCTCTTTGTTATAGTAGCAGCAAAATTTAGCTTAAAATTATTGATACAACAACCAATAAAACAGTAGCATATGTTTGGATAATAAGTTGTGCTACAATATAAATGATATGTTAAAAGGGTAGTTAGAATAATAATTTCAATACATTCCAAGCTGATATTAATACATAGTAATTCTATGAGATAAGGATAAAGAAGTTCTTGAAGGGAAAAATACGCAGCTTTAAATAGTACATTAATTATTCAATATAAAAAGTAAGAAGAAGAATCTTCCCTATTTTATTCTTTAATGATATAATTATGACTTCTTTATCTTGGGGTCATGTTTGCAGTTTACCAATGCTAGATGAATATGCTTTGTTAAATGTTTGTTTTTTTTTCCTTAAGAAGGGCTTATGCTTTTTTTTTTTTTTTTTGGTGCTCTCACTCTACATTTATATATACTTTAGAGGCATCTACATTTTGAGAAAAAGTATTTTTTTTTTGCAGGGGTATTTTAATAGGTATAAATATCCTTAGACATGAAACCATTTTTTGGTTGAAAGTTGCTTATTAATGACTTTAAATATAATTATAGTGACATATGAGGAAACCAAGGCTTAAAGAGGCTTGGTTGTTTGCCTCAATCCAGAGATGATGCGTAGTGAAACAGTGTTTAACAAAGGCAGTCTGATTCCAGTCTGGCTCTTAAATTTTTTTCCTAACACACACACATACACACACACACACCACTAGCTCAGTGTTGTCACCAAATATTGATGGATCCGAAAATCCTTATTTAATCCAATTTCTTGTCATGCGTGTTATCAATATTTTGTTACTAAACACATTTTTCTAAATTATAAAGTACATTAATTCTTTTAAAATCTTAATTTATGCCAGGCTCAGTGGCTCAGTCTGTAATCCCAACACTTTGGGAGACTGAGGCAAGTGGATTGCCTGAACCCACGAATTTGAGACTAGACCTGGCAACTTGGCGAGACCTCACCTCTACAATAACTAATAAATTAGCTAGGAGTGGTAGCACATGCCTGTAATTCTGGCTACTTGGAAGGCTGAGGTGGAAGGATCACTGGAGCCCAGGGGTTTGACGCTGGGATGGCCGTGAGTGTGCCACAACACTTCAGGCTGGGTGACAGAGTGAGACCCAACTCAAAAATAAAATAAAATCTTAATTTAAGCCTATTATTCACCCTTTATTTGAATTCCATTTGTGTATATGTGGGTGCATACAGGATGGTAATTGTTTTTTCATTATTATGTATTTTAGCAAGAACATGATTAGGCCCCTCTACCCGACGTGAGCTTATCATCTTTGAAATTGAACAATTTGCATTTGAAACACTACTCAATACTTTATGAGAAAATTAATTTCAGGCAATTAACTCAGTCAATTTATGCTTCAATTCCATCTGCAATATGGGTCTATTAACATAATCTACGCTAACAACTTGTTATAACAAAATAAAACAAAAACAAAAGGTAAGTGTCCAAAACAGTTCCTGCTATATGGTTTGCTTTTTGATCTTCCTGATTACTGAAAATGTTCTTCAAGCAATATAAATTGTTTTGTTTTTGCTTTTGTGTATCAGCACATAGCACAATCCCAAGGTCTTAGTACATAATTAATAAATGTTGAAATTTTATCTTTATTTATTTACTTTATTTATTTTTTTATTTTTTGAGTTGGAGTCTCACACTGTCACCCAGACTAGAGTGCAGTGGCCGCTCCCGGCCACCGCAGCCTCGACCTGCTGGGCTCTGGCGATCCTTCGCCTCAGCCTTCCAGGTAGCTGGAACTACAGGCGTGCCCTACCACACCTGGCTAATTTTTGAGTTATTGTAGAGATGAGGTCTC
>CAUYQG010293995.1:0-23912 GCA_963574415.1 Tarsius wallacei | reverse complement strand
GGGGATAGATAGGGGTCCTGCTTCAATCTTCTGCATGTGGTCAGCCAGTTTTCCCAGCACCATTTACTGAATAGATTCTCCTCTCCCCATTGGTAGGTGGTGGAGGCTTTGTCGAAGATGAGTTGGTTGAGAAATTGAGGTTTTGCTTCTGGAATCTCAGTTCTATTCCATTGGTCTATATGCCTTTTCCTGTACCAATACCAAGCTGTTTTGATTATTATAGCTTTAGAGTAAAGTTTGAAGTCTGGTAATGTGATACCTCCTGCTTTGTTTTTTTTTTTTTTTTTTTGCTGAGGATTGTTCTGGCTATTCTTGGATGTTTGTGTTTCCATATGAATTCCTTAAGTATGGCCTGTGGGTTTCGGGTTTTGTTCAGGAATTGGATGCCAGTTCCAATTTCCATAAGGGTATGTCCTGCACCTTCTATGGTGAAAAATGTATATTTAAAGATTCAAGAAACTTAGTAAACTCCAGTAAGATGAATACAAAGAAAACCCCACCGAGAAATACCATAATCAAACTGTGGAAAACCAAAGATGAAGAAAAACTCTTAAAAGCAGCCAGAGGAAAAAATCATGATCCAATGTAGTAAACCATAAATATAAGTGATAGCATACTTCTCAGAAACAATAGACACAAGCAGACGTAGAATAATAGCTTTTAAATACTGAAAGAAAAAACTATCAATCTTGAATTCTGTATCTTGTAAAAGGATCTTTCTGGTATAAAAGTGAAATAAGAACAAACGAGATTAAGAGAATTTATTTCAAACAAACCTATGTTACAAGAAATACTAAAGGAAGTTCTTCAGACTAAAAGGAAATGATACCAAATGAAAACTTGGAATGAAAAGCACCAGGAAATGTAAATATGTGGGCAAAGATAAATAATTATTTTTCTCTTAATTTATTTAAAATGCATATAATTGTTTAAAGCAAAGTTATAAAATTGTATTGTGGGATTTGTAGAATATATAGGCATGATACATATCGTAACTATAGCATAAAGTCATAAAGTATAGGGTAGGAGTAAAGCAGCTATACAATTGCAAGGCTCTTGCATTTTATATAAAGTAATACAATACTAAATCTAAATAGATTTTTCTATTTAAAGTTAAGGATAAAAACTATAATTCTTGGAAAAAATACTAAAATAATTATTGCAAAGAAATGTAGCCTTTAAAAGAATGCAGTAGAAAATTTTTTAAAGGAATTTTTAAACATCTCTTGTGTTCTGCGTTCAAAGATTTTGATCCAATTGGTCTGATGTAGGAACTAGACACTAATACTTTTTAAAAAGCTTCCCAGTAATTCTAATATGTTAAAAATACTGGTGTTGGGAATAATTCCTGCAGGACTAAGCCAAAGTTCTTAGAGGTAGCTGTATAGGAGAAGAGAGTTCTTCCATATAACAAAGAGATTGTATGTTGCTAGAATAACCATGCAGATCACCAGGGCACTGTTTTACCCCAACTGAAGAGCATTAGTTCCTAACTGGGAACCACCAACCACTTGCTTTCTGTTGATTACAAAGTTCTCACCATTTGGTAGAAAAATGAGAAAAATAAGATCATTGTAGTATTTAACATATGTAGGTATGTGTATGTGTGTGTATAGTCTGTATGTAAGTAAGTCTGTCTGTCTAAATGACTGGGTGAGCTGGGCGCAATGGCTCATGCCTGTAATCCCAGCACTTTGGGAGGCAGAGGCAAGAGGATTGCCTGAGCCTAGGAGTTCAAGACCAGCCTGGGCAACTTGACTAGACCTCGTCTCTACCATACATACATACAGACATACATACATACATACATAAACAAACAAACAAACAAGCCAGGCATGGTGGTACATGACTATGGTTCCAGCTACTTGGAAGGCTGAGGTTGAAGGATCACCTGAGCCCCCCAGGTCGAAGCTGCAGTGACCCTAAGCATGCCACTGCACTCCAGCCTAAGCATGCCACTGCACTCCAGCCTGGTGGCAGAGTGAGATTCTGACTCAAACCAAAAAAAAGGAAAATACCTGGGTGAATTTTGACTACATTTGAAGGGTATGTTTAAAATAATATGTCTTAAGGTTACATGGTGTACAAAAAATGCATTTGGGGGACGCTTAGGAGAGCACTCAAAGAGATCTTCCAGAGCATCTTAGACAGATTCAATAGAGGGCATTGGAAAAGAGACATCATAATTATTAAAGACTACAGACAGAAAAATAGTTATTTTAAATATTTGCCACAAATTGAAAGTGATGGAGTAGTTACTCCAAATTAGAGTTGATTGTGATCATTTGCAGTAGAGTTGTTTCTTACCTTGATAACTCTGTGTAATGTATGCCATAGATTTATTGATTGTCAATCATTAAAAATTCTCCCCAGGAAAGGCAAGAAGGATGTAAATAGATGTTGGTAGAAAGCTACCAGCTGTTTTTTCTTTGAAAGGACAGTCCTATATTCCTTTTTTTGAGAGCTTACAATTTTTACTAAAATAATGTTGATAATAGATTTTCTTTTAAATGAACTTACATTGCAAAAAAAGTAAACTGTATATTGACCACTTTATATTAGTACCACTAAGATTTGTTTATTGTTATTTATTATTTTTATTAAGTTGAAATTTACTTACTGGAATGCACAGAAGAGTGTGTATTAATAAATGTGTCCGTCCACTCATGTCACCACCACCACAATCAATATATAAAACATTTCAGCAACACAAGAAAGTTCCTTTTACCCCCTTCTGACCAGTTCCCACCTCCATGTATAACCACTTTTCTAACTTCTAACACAAAAGATTAGTTTTATGTGTTCCTGAACTTTTTATAAATGGAAATATGCAGTATGTATTATTCTGTCTAGGTTCTTTTGCTCAGTGTAATATTTTTGAGATTCATACATATTGTTACATATATCAATAATTTATTATTTCTTTGTTGCTGAATAGAATTCTATTCCACAAATTCTCTTGTAATTCGTTTATACACTCACATGTTGATAGACATTTGGGTTGGTTATAGTTTTGGACTATTATGAATGGGTCTTATTATTAATAAATTGAATAAATTAACATTCTGGTATAAGTCTTCCTATGGGCATATGTGCTCATCCATCTTAAACAAATTCCTGAAAGTGAAATGTTCTTTAATGTGGGAAGCATATTTTAGCTTTATTAGTTACTATCTGATGGTGCTCAAAGTGTTGCTGCCACTTTATGCTCTGACCAACAATAGAATATGAGAGAGTTCTAGGTGCCATGTATCTCCAGCAGCATTTAGTTTTGTCAGTCTTTTTAATTTTAGCGTTTCTAATATGTTTTAGTTTGCATTTACCTAATGACTAATGAAGCTGAGTTCTATTCATATGCTTAATAATCGTTCATATATTTTCCTTTGTGAAGTTATCTGTTCAAGTTCTTTGCCTATTTTTTTTCTGGATTATTTTTTAGGTACTACTACAATGAGATGCTAAAAGATTTTAAATAATATTTCAGATTAGATCACCTATGATAGCAATACATTTTTATTGAGTTTGTTAAACTGTCTGACAAGGATTCATTTTTTTAATTGCCAAAATATACATAATATGAAATTTACCATTTTAACATTTTTGGATATACTCCTCAGTGGCATGATATACAGTCACACTGTTATGCTACCACTATTCCTTTTTTTTTTTTTTTTTTTTTGAGTCGGTGTCTCACTCTGTCACCCAGGCTGGAGTGCAGTGGCACAGCTACCGCAGCGTTGACCTGCTGGGCTCAGGCGATCCTTCTGCCTCAGCCTTCCAAGTAGCCGGAACTACAGGCACATGCTACCATGCCCGGCTAATTTTTTCATTTATTGTAGAGATGAGGTCTCGCCAGTTTGCCCAGGCTGGTCTCGAACCCCTGGGCTCAGGCAATCCTCTTGCTTCGGTCCCCCAAAGGGCTGGGATTAAAGGCTTGAGCCACTATGCACGGCCTCTTATGTTATTTTTAATAGTTTCTTGCGTTTATAATAAAGTGCATGTATCTAAGGTATATACTTTTATAATTTTTAGCATACTAACACATTCATGAAACCATTACCATTATTAAAATAATGAGCATAACTATCATCTTCAAAAGTTTCCTCATGATCATCTGTTATCCTTCCTACCAACTACTCTATGCCCCCACCGTTATCTTTAAGCAACCACTGATCTGCTGTCTGTCACTACACATTATTGGTTTACATTTTCCGGAATTTTATATAAAAGAAATCATACAGATTTATCCTTTTTTTCCTGACTCCCTTTAGCCAGTATAATTATTTTTAAATTCATTCATATTATTATTGCATGTGTCATAATTTATTTGTCATTACTAAGTAGTATTTCATTATATGGATATACCAGAAATTGTTTATCCATTTGCCTGTTGAGGGACATTTGTGTTGTTTCCAGTTTGGGGCTAAATACAAATGAAGATAGTATGAACATTCATGTGTAAGCATATACTTTATTTCTCTTGTGTAATTACATAGAAATGGAATGACTGGATCATACAGCAGGTACATGTTTAAGTTTTAAGAAACTGGCAAACAATTTTCCAATGTGATTGTACTATTTTACCTTTCTACAAACAGTGAGTGTCCCAGTTTCTCCTATGCTCATTTTGTATGAAGACACTGTAGACAGTCTTTATTTTAGCCATTCTAAATTAAGCCATTTATTCAATTTAGATATGTAGTGGTATTAATTTTCATTTTTCAAATAACCAGTGATATTGAGGATCTTTTCACGTGCTTGTCATTTGCATATCTTCTTTGTTTGTTTGTTTTGCATTGACCTTGTTTCCGGTGACTTTGATAAATTTCCTTATTAGTTTTATTAGTTACTTTGTAGATTCCTTAAGCTTCTACATAAATAATCATGTCATGTGCAAATAAAAATGAGTTTCATTTTTCTTGTATTTATCTCCTCCCTTCCTTCCCTTTTTCCTTCCTTCTTTCTTTTCTGGCTTATTTCACTAGCTAAGACTACCATTACAAGTTTAAATAGAAATGATTAGAGCAGACATTCTTGCCTACTTGGGACTACTAAGTCCTTGCCTACCATCTGATCTTAGGGAGAAAACATTTAGTATTTCACCACTAAGTATGAAATTAATTGTTCATTTTTAAAAGATGTTCTTGATCTGGATAATACAGGAATAGCAAATAAAGGGAGAAACTACAACCTCTGAGACTTACGGGAAGTTTCCAAGGAAGGAACAAACTTGGGAGAGGTCCTTCATCTCCACAAAGCTGATATTCAGGCCTGTTGGAATGAATGTGGCTGTGGCCTGGATGGTAGTGAAGTTCACTAGTATGCCAAGGCCAGAATTAAAAAGCTGGTGAGCAAAAAGCTGCCCACTGGGGTAGCAGTGACACTTGTTGAAATGTGAGATCCACTAGGTCTCCTGTAGACCCCTGACTTCTGCATCATTGGAATTAAGAGGGGAGCACAGTGGGACCAGGAAAAGAGCCCCTTCCTCTGCTATTACTTGCAGTGTTCCTGCTATACCTTTTACTGATAAAGTTAAATTTTGTGGCAACTCAAGAGAAGAATATTTACAGGCTCTAGCTCTGGTATCACAAAACAGGGTAAAGTTGATTTGGGCCTAGGAGGAAAGAAACTGATAACGAGTATTCTGATTGAGGAAACTTTCTTTTGATTCTAATTTGCTGAGAATTTATACCAAGAATAGGTGTTGAATGTTGTCGAGTGCTTTCTCTACATCTATTGGGATGATCGTATGATTGTTCTTCTTTATTTAATTAATTTGCTCATTATATCAATAGATTTTTATATAATTCTTTTGTTAGGGATAGGGTCTCACCACATTCATTGTCCAGGCTGAACTCAAACTTCTAAGCTTAAATGATCCTCCACCTCAGCCTTCAGTGTACCTGGGACTACGGGCATGCACCACCAAGTCTGGAACATCAATTGGTTTTTAAATATGAAACTAACCTGGCATTCCTGGGGTTAAGTCCTACTTGGTCATGACATATTAAGCTTTCTATGTATTTCTCAATTAATTTGCTAATACATTAATGATTTTTGCAATAGTGTTAAAAGAAATATTGGCCTTTAGTTTAGTTTTCTTGTAATACCTTTGTCAAGTTTTAGTATCAGGATTATGCAGACCTCATAAAAGAAGCTGGGAACTGTTTTTATCCTCTTCTATTGAAAAAGTTGAATAGGACCGGGCTCGGTGGCTCAGCCTGTAATCCCGCACCTTGGGAGGCTGAGGTGAGTGGATTGCCTGAGCCCGCAGGTTCGAGACCCACCTGGGCAACTTGGGGAGACCTCATCTCTACAGTAAAAATCAAAAAATTAGCCAGGTGTGGTAGAACACACCTGTAGTTCCAGCTACTTGGAAGGCTGAGGCAGAAGGATCACTGGGCGACAGAGTAAGACTCCAACTCAAAAAAAAAAAGAAAAAGTTGAGTAGGGTCAGTAAGATTGGTATTATTTCTTCCTTACATTTTTTGATAGAATTCGCCAGTAAAGCTGCTTAGTCCTGCTGGGGTTTTACTTTTCTATTTTGGTAGGAAGCTTTTTTAGTAACAAACTTAATTTCTTTTTTTTTTCACTTTAGAAAAAAATGTTTATTTCATCCTAAAATGAACCTGGTTTTCATTCAGGCATACCTTCCTTATATGGAAATTCATAGCTTAAAAAAAATCGAATCACTGAATCATAAGGACTCTTTTCACAGAATTCTCATATCCCTTCCAACTACCCATTTCAATTAATGTGATTTCCCATGGCTTCAGTTGTGCCTAACAAACTTAATTTCTTTTCTAAATTTAGGTTATTCAGATTTTATTTCTTCTTACATCTATTTTTGTATGTTTCTTTTTCAATGATTTGTTAATTTGGGCTAAATGGTCAAATAGAGACTATAGTGATATCCCCTCTTTCATTCATGATGTGGAGGGCAGAATATTGTTCCCAAAGATGTCCCCGTCTGAATCCTTGGAACCTGTGAATATATTGCCTTTCATGTAGAAGGGACATGGCAGATGAGACTAAGTTAAATTTCTTGATATGGGAAGATTATCCTGGATTATTCAGACGGGGCCAAAGTTAGTGAAAGCATCCTTATAAGGGAAAAAAGGAGGCAGAAGAGTCAGTAAAGGGAATAGGGTGACAGAAACAGAGGTCAGAGTGATGAGATTGATCACAGGAAGGGGGCTACAAACCATGGAATATGGGTAACCTGCAGAAGAAAAGAGTTTCTCTCCAAAAGGAAAGAAGACCCTCTTTTTCTGTACTCTCACATAACATTCCTGACACCAAATATATGGGGTGGGGGTTCCCACACCAACTAGTTATCCAGTTCTCAAGGGAGAATGACTGAGTGTCTTATAATTTAACTCAATGTTGACACCAACTACCCAGACTTAGTACAGACCCCACAGATTAAGGGCTCAGTTCCACAAGACTGCCCCCACTTCAGCTGTCAATCTCAAGTAGTGGGTCTCCAGGTTACACACAACTGTTCTCCGACTTGGTTACAAATTAGAGATTCCCATGATCTCCTCCCACCCAGGTTCAATAATTTACTAGAACAGCTCATAGAAACCAGGGACAGTTTGCTTACTATTGCCAATTTATTACATAGGATATTTTAATAGATACAAATTAACAACCAGATGAAGAGATATATAAGATGAGGTCTGGAATGGTTCCAGGCAAAGGAGCCTCTGCCCCTGTAGAATTTTGAATGTGCCACCCTCCCAGTTCATGGCTGTGTACTTGTTCACCAACCTGAATGCTCTCCAAATCACTTCTGTTAGAGTTTTAATGGAAGCTTCGTTACATAGGCATGATGGATTAAATCAATGGCCATTGGTGATCCAGTCAACCTTTGGCCCCTCTCTTCTCCCTAGAGGTAGGGGAGAATGCTGAAAGTTCCAACCCTCTAATCACATAGTTGGTTACCCTGGCAATTAGCTTCTCATACTAAGAAGCTTTCCAAAAATCACTTGAGTAATATAAACTTAGATGTGCTTGGAAGGGGAGTTCTTAATAACAAAAGATGCTCCTTTTACCTTTATCTCTCTGGAGCTGTTTCAGGAGCCAGGAACAAAAACCAAATATTACAACAAAAGATGCTCCTATCACTTTTATTACTTAAGAAATTACAAGGACTTTCAGAGCTCTGGCCAGAAGCCAGGGACAAAGATGAAAATATATATTTCTTATTATATCACAATATCATACTCCTCTAGAGCCTCCAATAGGAATACAGCTTTGCCAACACCTTGATTTTAATCCAGTGAGACCCCTGTGTGATTTCTGGCCTATAGAACTGTTAAGAGAGTAAATTCTTGCTGTTTTACACTTCTAAGTTTATTGTCATTTGTTCCAGTTGCATAGTAATCTAATACTCTTTATTAGTTAATTTGTGGGGTTTTTTTCTCTCTCTTTTTCTTGATCAGTCTTGCTAGGCATTAATTTTATTAATCTTTCCAAATAACCAATTTTGGCTGTTTATTTTCTCTATTATTTATCAGTTTCCTATTTCATTGAATTGTCTTCTTATCCTTATTCCCTTTTCTTTTCTTTTCTTTTCTTTGGGTTTAATTTTTTCATCTTATTACCACACCAAACTGGAGTCCACTCACCCAGCGCAGTAATGTCAGACACTAATGCCAAGATTTGCAGTGGGAGAAAAGGGCATTTATTGCATGGGACCAAGCAAGGAGAAAGAGTAGCTAGTGCATAAGATACAAACCCCCCAATGGCTTACAAGCAAAGGTTTTTAAGAGCAGGGTACATTTCAGAAAGAAGTTGCAGGCAAAACTGTAAACCAATACTTGGAGGTTATACACAGGTTTAGTCCATGCTTGTGTCTTTTACCAGGCCCCTCAGGAAGAAATGTAGAACAAAAAATGGCCATCAGAGTTCAGTCTTCAGTTCCTCCTTATCTGAGATCTGTGTGATAGCATCTGTCTCAATCTTTTTCTAGATCTCTATACTGAAATCTTAGAACAATAATTTTGGATATTCACTATAATAATAGAATTATTCTAAAATATATATTTATATGTACTATACGGGTATATTATATATAATTATATAATTATGTATATGATTTGCTTAATATATACTGGAGTACCAAAAAAATGTATACACATTTTAAGAGATGTTCTCCATAATCAGAAGTGTCTGAACACTGATGGTAACCACTTTGAGCCCCTCTTGTAACTGCAGAAGTCAGATGTGACTTGTATTCCTCTTTTGTTATTGGTATATATGAAGTATTACAATTATATATTTCTTAAAATATATGCATTTTTTACACCCTCTGTATAAATATAATTAGTAAAATCTATGAAATTTGCTCAACCACTGCGGCTCACAAGCTTTGATATGCTGTTTTTTCTTTAAGTTTGAAATTCTGAGGGGAGAAAAACATACCCAAAGTGTTTTGTTTTGTTTTGTTTTGTTTTTAATTCTCTCACTCAACACAATAATCAACACAGAAGATGTCTGTGATCAAATGTGTGGGAATTTCTTCACACTGGCAAACAATTAATCAATTCTGTAGCAGATGCCAGCTGAGTGTCTCCTAATTCAATTCTAATACTGTTCACCCAGAGGTGGCATCAGGTCCTACAGGTTGAAGGCTCAGTCCTCCAAGACTGCCCTCACCCCGCGTCCCTGCCCACCAGTAGAAAGTCCGAAATTCCAGAACTTCTGGCTGACAGACTTCAAGTTGGGGTTGCCACCACTCCCTCTTTGAGTTCAAGCAATTTGCTAATGTGGCTCACAGAACTCAGGGAAACACTTAACATTTACTAGTTTATTACAAAGGGTATTTTAAAGGATACAAATTAACAACCAGATGAAGAGATGTGTAATGCAAGGAATGAAAGGGTATGGACACAGGAGCTTCTGTCCTATGGAGTTGGGATATACCATCCTCTGGGCATGCAGATGAATTCTTGTTCCGCTCCCTGTAAAGTTCCATATGTTAAGATACCTGGAAGCTTTCTGTACCCCATCCTCTTGGACCTTTAATGGAGATTTCATTAGATAGACATGATTATTAAGCATGTAGAAATGTGACTGAACCAAAAAGGTTTGATGTAATACTAATAGAATGAGTGGGGAAACCCAGCAAGACCTGTTTATTCAGATTCTTCTTGGCCTCTCTATGCAGCACTCCTTCCTCCAGGGTAAGAGCAGCACCTCTTTTCAAACAGGGCTCTTAAACCTGCAAACAGACATGTTAGGTCACAGAATTTCTTTATGGCCAGAGGCAGGACAAGAGTAAAGCATATTTTTAATTTCTAAGAACTGCCTTGGTTAGAAAAATGAGCAGGTTAGAAAAGGGCAGGAGAAGTTCAGAGAGAGAGATTCTGTTTTCTGAGGCCTAAGTGCCCAAACATTTTAACAAAAGACTGTCACAAGGACGTCGGGAGTTATGAACCAGGAAATGTGGATGAAAACCAATATATATATATCATAATATCACAAAAATATTTTCTAATTTTCCTTATGATTTCTTTGAACCATGGATTATTTGGAAGTATGTGGATTATTTTTAAATACTTTAGGCTTTTATGTAGATATTGTATAAATATTGATACCTAATTTACTCTGTTGTGGTGAATGAAATGTTCTGTAAAATTCTAATCTTTTTAAATTTGTTGAGACTTATTCTACAGCCCTTGTTCTAGTCTAGTGAATGTTTCATGTTCACTGTATTCTGCAGTTATTGGGTATGATGTTCTATAAAATTTCAATTAGATAAATGTGGTTGATAGTGGTGTTCAAATCTTTTATGTACAAATTAACTTTAATAAGCTTTTAAAAACATTTCACACTTATAGAAAAGTTTCAAGTACAGTATAACAAATTTTTCTATCCTCAATCATTTGAGAGTGAATTGTTGACCTGATCCAAATTTTTTAATGTGTATTTTCTAGAAACAAGGACTTTTTCCAACATTACCACAACACAACCATCAAAATCAGATAATTAACATTTATACAGTACTACCATGTAATCCTCAGATCCCATTATTATCCCAATAATATCCTTAGATGCTAAGTTCAGAACATTTCATTTAATTGTAAAGTCTATTTAGTCTCCTTCAATCTGGAAATTTTTCTTAATCTTTCCTCAACTTTAATAGTGTTAATACATTGGAAGATTATAGGCTAGAGATGTGTAATGCAAGGAATGCACAGGAGCTTTTTAAGTTGTTTTATATAATATCCCTCAATTTGAGTTTGTTAAGCATCTTCTCATGATTAGATTTATGTCATTCATATTGGGAAAGATACTATAGAAGTGATGCTGTGTTCTTCTTTTTTTTTTTTTTTTTTAAGTTGGAGTCTCACTGTCGCCCAGACTGGAGTGCAGTGGCCGCTCCTGGCCACCGCAGCCTCGACCTGCTGGGCTCCGGTGATCCTTCCGCTCAGCCTTCCAAGTAGCTGGAACTACAGGCGCGCGCTACCACGCCCAGCTAATTTTTGATTTATTGTAGGGATAAGGTCTTGCCAAGTTGCCCAGGCTGTTCTTGAACCCATGGGCAGAGGCAATACCCTCACCTCAGCCTCCCAAAGTGCTGGGATTACAGGCTTGAATCACCCACCTGGCCATATTTTTAGTTTTTAAGGCAGTTGAAACTTACTAATCACACTGAATTTGTTGAGTGTCTCAGTTTTTCTCTTAGTCTTTAGTTGAATCTATTAGAACAGGTCCATGGTCCTAATACATAGTCCATACTTTTAAAGCATGATGGCTCTTCTGAGCTTTAATAGGAAATCTGAGATACGTACCAAGCCCTCTAACTAGATGGAACTCAAACTTTAAATTCTTCTCCTCTGCCTTGGATAGTACCTGAAAACTCTAATCAGCTTTTTAACTTTCCTTTTGTGTGTTTCTGCAGACTTCTTGAAGTCTCCTATACATTTTTAATTCAGGGATCAGCCAAGGATTTTATATACATATTTTGGGCTTCCTCTCTTTGGCCTTTTTTCCTCATCTCTATTATTCCATCATTCTAATCCAGTATACCACATCTATTGGCTAACCAAGTGAAGCATCCTACCAGGCTTCCTAATTCAAGTCTTTCTCCTCTTCAAACCATTCATCACACTGTAGCCAAATTTCATTCACTCATTTGTTCATTTAACACATAGTGGAGCACTTTTCCAAAAAACAATACTGTCAAGCAGTCAAGCTACTGCAGCTGCTAGTTGGCTTGCCACATAGATTCAGCTGGTAAAGAGGTCACAAGTCCAAATTAATATAGACTGTTTATCAGCAGAGCAGGCAGCATGAGCTTCACGTTAGCATTGGTTCTCCTTGCCCCAAAGTTCCATAAGGGTGATATGGAGGCCCATCCAGGTAGATGCTGCAAAGGCAGAGGGTCTATGTCACACCTGAGGAAACTTGAGCTTAGAAAACCCCCAATCTTATATCATGGCTGTAAGCAAACCTGACCAACTTGTGCCACTGAATGAAACATTATCTTTATTATTCTGGTCAGCAGAGAAATTTATCCTCTGGCCTGAAGTAGGAGGTTTTATCTCTAGCTTACAGAGCTTCTTGCTACTCCGTCATCCTTGGAAAAATGGTAGAAACACTATGGAGAATTGCCTCCAAACAAGTACAAGGACAAGGCAAACTTACCTCAGGTCAATCTTTGAGAGTTAATTCAGAGATATCAGACATGTGTCCATCTGTCTCCCACTCCGTTATTCTTCTCTTTCTATTGGCAAAGGTAAAAAAATTCCAACCACTTTCTAATTATAGGCATACGTTTTCACTGTAGGTTTTAAATCTTCTATCCCACAACAAGACATAAGGCTGAAAAACAGAATAACCTTGAAAGTGTTGCGCTGGCACCCCTTCACACCAAACTAGAAAGTTATAGTCTGCAAAGGCAGGCATTACCTGCTTATAATTAGCAATTTATGTATACTTTAAACAACTGTCCAAAGGAATTGAGTTAGGTTTGATCGGAGGAGGAAGAGGCTATAGGTATAAACCATGGTTCTAACTGCAAGGGTCTTACACCCAAGATAAGGAGAATAGGCACATATTTGAAGAGGGAATAATCTTACAAGCCAGGGTTAGTGTGCTGAGTGTCCCTTACAAACAAGTCAGGTCATAAGTGCTTCTCAGGTTAAGAGGTGGAAACAGTCATCAAGGGAAGCTTTTGTGGAACATTCTAGTTTCTATTATTCTTCCTCCTAGATATTGAGAAGCAGTTATTACACCAGTATTTTGTTTGTTTGTTTTTGTTTTTTGGCTTCCTGATGCAGCTACAGATGTGCACTGAACTTAATATGGTAGTCACAATTGTGGCTTTACATCATTTACGGAGATGTCCCTTAAAGTCTAGAGTTCCTCCATTTATTTTATGAGAACATTATTGCCTGTATTAAAATTCTTCCTGCCTAAAACACCTAAATGGCTTCTGTTTTGTTTTTGTTGTTGTAGTTGTTTTTTACTGAAACTGCCTAATGCATGAGGAATTGAAATTTCAGGTGGGTCTTTTAGAAATTGTCAAATTTAGACAAGGAATAGGAATCGGATAGAATTTCAGGCAGAGGGAATAGAGTGAGCAAATATTAAAATTCAGAAATAGCCATGGCATTTTTTTTAATTGAGGACGTTTCCCATGAAAAAGAATGATGGAGTTTCTTGTTGTACAAATTTCTTTCCTGTCTTTCCTATGAATCCTAATTTTTTTCATTTCCTATTTCCTATTCCACTTCCTTTCTCTCTTCCCTCTTCTTTCTTTCTACATATCACTTTTCTATACCTTAAACCTTCTATGTCACACAGTAGCATTCACAATATTGCTTAGTCATTTTGGTGACCTTAGAATTAAAGTTGCTGCTGCACCTCCAAAGTTTTGTTATTCCCTAATATTCTGCTATTAGGTCAGAAGAGTCATTCTTGAACTTGGCTCTATCACTAAGCAGACTCATTCATAAAGTTAGTCTCCTTGGACTAACCAGATTTACTGTGGGCTACAGAAATCCTTCCCAGATGTGCATGACTGCACTTGGAAGCTTTGAGCTTTACAGCCCTGTTTACTGCCTGTTTCTAACCAGAGCCATATCTCTTATCCATTGGCAGAGAAGAGTTAAGGATGTGATAGGGAATTTGAGTTAGTGGTAGGCATGAAAGTAATGTGATAGGCTTGTAGAAGATGAATGGAAGTCATGTTGGAGGCAATGAGATAGATGTTTTACTATAGCTTTAGGCAAATTGTATCTCCTAAGGCACAAATCATAAAGTCGAACATACAACCAGTATTTGGCATCGATAGCATTTGGTGAGCCATTGCAAAGCACATATTAGTTACTTTAGATAAAGTAAGTTGAAAAGAACCTTGATTAGGAAAATTTTTTTTAAAGTCCTGCTTCAAGTATACACTGTAATTTTGCTTTCCTACCCCATTTTTGGCATTCATTCTCAATGTTTTATATTATTCAGTAGCTCAACTTGTTGTTGTTGTTGTTGTTAATTGTAGTATTCAGTAACTTTTTCCTTGACTCTGTGAATGTTTTTTTCAAGCATATTTTCTCCAGTTTATTTCATACAAGCAAAATGAGACTAGGTGTTCCACAGCTCTGTTTCTCTGTTTAAAAGAAAAATAGAAATTATAAAAAGACCTTGAAAAATTTTAATGCAAAAAAAGAAAAAGAAAAATTTTAATGCAGAATTTTCCAAAGCTTCTTTCTTAAAATAATATTCCCATAAAATGTGTGAAAAATGAATACCACGGTCAAATAGCATGGGAAATATTGCCTGTTCCTTCTTGGGAATTAACAATACATGTAAGCATCTTAGAGGCTCTGTGAAGTTGCACAGTAAAGAAACTCACATTCTTTTTTTTTTTCAGAAAGTAGGAGTTTATTAAAGAAGCCAGAAAAGCTCCTGCAGTGGGAGGGGAGCTGAAAGAAGGTTGCCCTCATTCATTTTTTTAAATCCAGGATTTCTCATAATCATTTAATCCCAAAACTTTTTTTTAAAGCATAAACTCATAGCATTTAAGGACTTAGTGATCTATAAAACACTTTGGTAAATACTAGCTTATAACTTAATTAAACTCCCTCATTTCACAGTTGAGGAAACTGAGGCCTGGAAAGTTGTCTTACTCATTACATCTAAAAACAATGCCTTATATAGAATAAATGCTTGGTAAATTGAATGATGTATTTATGTTTAGATGACTAGGCAGAGTCAAGGCCAAAATCCAGATGTCCTAACATAGTTATATCTGTAGCATTTAATAATGATAGTGCAGTTACACTTATATTCACTACTATTTAAGTTGATAGATTTTATTATTGCTGTAAAACATATCACTTGCTCGCTAAAAAGGCAAACTAAAAATGTTGAGTAGCTGATGTTTTAAATTGGTTTAGACCACAGTTCTCTATCTTTTCAGTCTTTAACAGTGTCAAATATTGGTCTCTTGGCATTGCTCAGAGCACTCTGGGTTTTGAAAAACTAGTCCAAGTCTGTCTAAAGGCATCTGAAAGGGGAATTTTCTGAAGCTTTTTCTATTCCCATGATTCTCACAAAATTCTTCAATTCATTCTAGTCTAGAAAGTAATGGATCTTCCATAAAGATGTGCTAATCCCAAGGTGATCACAAAAAACAGACTTTCCCACCTCTGAACAGGTTTCTTTTTTTGTTATTTTGCTACCTTTTTTTAGTATGCTTGGAATATTATCCCCAAAATAATGTTTCCCTTTTCATAAAATAGTGAGATATATATAAGAAACACCTTGGAATTTGTATTTTTCAGGACTCCATTTTGGCGTGATATTTTTTAGGTATTACTATACTTAGCTAAGTCATATTTCAATATCACCAAAGAAGATGAAATTCTTGAATTGCTCTTGACCTTTTTGGTTGACAGTCAGCTTAAATTAGATAGTATTCCCATTGTCTTACAACAAATATTATCTCTTAGGAATGTTATCATTTGTTGAAGAAGATATTGTGACAATAGGAAAGGGATGTGAGGTGAAGAAAAAGCCAGACATCTTTTGTTTATCTTCAAAAGTCTGTGCATAATGTTCATTGCTAGAAATAAACATGTATCATGATTGGTGTATGGGGGTTCACATTAGTATCAGAAGTTTTTATGGCCACTCTGCTGGTTATTTGATACAGCCCAGTATATTGTGCTGTGTTTTCTCAACTGCCTTTGTAAACACAGTAGCCTTAATAGATCATTTTGAAAGAAGCTGCCATCCTGCTGCATCTGTTGGTAGCCTTCTTTCAAGTTTCTGACATATCCTTAATCTGATGCTCAGCCTTGTCATTTGGATCAATAGTAAACTAGATAAGATGTCTTCTACTTGCAAGGCTATGGCTATAAAAGGTATTTGAAAAATAAATTCACTTTTTATGTTCATGCCACAAACCTGGAGAGTACTAATTTGTCATTTGTCTCTCCATATGTCTGTAAACAGTCAGTTAAATTGGTTATTGATGAGAATAAGGTGAATTATACTTGAAACAAGAGTAATATAGAAATAAACTTCATAGTAAATTTCTTAGATTCCTACAAAAAAGTGGCTTCTGTTGACTGTTATCTTACGTTTAATCTCTATTTTAGAATAATGAGCACTTGGTTTCATATTGTCTTCCATTTTAAATAATCAATATAATTACTATAATTATAAATTATACATAAATCACTCATATGTAATAGTTAATCTTCATACCCTCTATAACATAAATATCCCTTTTACAATTTGTAATGCATTTGTTATCTATTCAAAAAATATTATCAAACTATATATGAGGCACTGGGGTAGGCACCACAGATTCTCTACACAGAAAAAGAGTTGTGATAATAGAACATGTAAGGATTGTAGCCATATAGTGTTAGAAGTAATCCTAGAAATCATCTGTTTCAAACTTCACATTTTACAGAAAACTAAATTGCAGATTTAGTTTGGTCATGGTAATTAGCATGGTCAACCAGCTATTTAGTGGCATTTTTATATGCTATAAACTGATAATCTTTTAAAAGTTAAGCCATAGTTTGATCTTTTTAAATATGTGTTTTCTCATCTGTGAAGTGAGAATAATTATGGCTTTTGCAACAAGGATATTGTCAATATTAACTAAGGCATCATTATAGAGCATTTTGAAATTTAAGTATAATTTGGGAGTAAGAAAAAACTCCTTGTAGACAAGAGACAGGAAGAGAGTACATGAAAATGTGAACCATGATTGCCTCAGGTTTATGAGATGCAGACTGATTGTTGTTTTCTTCTTTAAACTTTTCTTTATTTCTGAAATTTCTTTAATGACTATGTTATTACTTTTACAACAAAAATTTAAAGTCATGTTTTCTTTATTCTAATGTTATATTTTGACATAACTTCAAATTTACAACAAAGTTGCAAAAATAATGCAAATAATTTTTATATACTTTTCACTCAAATTTCCCAAATATGCACATTTTACCACATGTACGTTATCCTTCTCTGTATCATTCTCTCTCAATATATGTGAATGTGTAAATATTACCTTCTGAATCATTTGGCATAAGTTGCAGACATAATACTCCTTTTCCCCCAAATCAACATTGCATATTTCCTGAAAATAAGGACATTCTCTTATGTAACCACAGTTCAATGATCACAATCAGGCAGTTAACATAAATAATATTATCTCACCCAAAAATCTTATTTAGATTTTTCCAATAATGTCCTCTATACAAAACACACACACACACACAAATTCAGAATCAGGCATTATATTCAGTTGTTACATCTTTTTAGTCTCCACTAATCTGCAGCAGTCCCTCAGTCTTTTGTTTGTGCATGTGTATACTTTATGACATTCACATTTTCTAAGCATACAGGCCAGTTAAAAGTATAGAATGTCTTTCATTTTTAACTGGTCTGATGTTTCCTTATAATTAAATTCAGGCTATGCACTTTGTGTTGTGTTCTCAGTGCATCATATCAGGAAGCATGTAATGCTGATTTGTCCCAATAATGGTGATGTTTATTTTGACCACATGGATAAAGTTATCCAGCTTCCTCCATTGTGACATCACTGTTTTTCTCGTAATTAATAATCAGCTTGTAGGAAGCTAATTTGAAACTATGTAAATATCCTGGTACTCTTCAGACTCACCCACTACCATTAGCATCCTTTGACCACTTCGATTCCCACCTGAATCGGTTGTTATTATGATGATTACCAAATGGCAAAAGTTATTTTTTAAATCACTGCTTATTCCACATATAAAATTAGATGTATAGTTTGATGAAAACTATAAAAAATACCTCTCATGTTAAACTAAAAAAGCTAAAACGGAATGGAAGAGATTGCCAGTGGAGCTTGTATTAGGCTTGGGGTAATGGAATTGTTGATGATACTTTTACTTACTTTATTATCCCAATTTTTTATAATTTTCCAAATTTGTCAATACATATAAAATGTATAACTTCTAATTTTTTAATGGATTGCTAAAATATATGTTTGCTTATTTTCATTTGGTCTTCAAAAGGCTTGTGGGAGATACTAAAATATTGATTTAGGAATTGTGCTGTACTTGCACTTAGAAGAGCTATTAGATTGGAGTTAAAACACAGCTGTAGAAAACAGGACACCTACCCTGGGATAAATTACAAATTGGCACATCTAAAATAGCCTTTAATCTGCAAATCTTTCTTCCCTACTCTAGCCACTAAACTGCAGCATTATGCTTTACAACTTAGTTGCCTCTCTCTTAGTTTCTAAGAGAAAGGTCTAGTATGGTGGCAGATAGGTAAGGAGCAGTACAGAGTTCAGGAATTGATTTGTAGATGGAAGTGGGCTTTGATAGATTTTTAAGTTTAAATCAAATTTTTTAAAGATGGCTACATTTGAGCCTAGAAGATACAGGTTTGAACTCAAGCATCACTGCTGTCAGGATTTAGGCTACCATTATGAAAATGGTGATAGTTACTAAGTCAAATTACTTGTTATGCTCAGCATTTAATTGAGACCTTTAATGCATAGCCTGAATGAGGTTCATTAATGGTTTTTTAGCATAATTAAATTTATTTATATATTTATCTGTACATTTGTCTTTTCCACTGTATGAAATCCTATCCATAGTGTAGAACTAAGGTAAGGAAGGCAACAGATGGATTCAATCAGTTGTTTGAAACAGTTCCCCCAAAGGCACACATCTTAGCAGAGTAGGTGAATTGATTTTTTTTTAAACTGCATGTTAGGATCAATAAAACTAAGGCACATTGTTGGAAAACTAAAGATGGAACCTACCACCAGACTTGGGGTAGGTTCCATCTTCAAAGGAGCCAGGAGTTAAACACAATTTGTTGCATTTAGCTTCTGAGTATAATATTAAAATATAATGTTTTAATAACTTTAGTTGCAGTGTTACTCAGAAGGCTGATCAGGGTAGGTAAAGAAAACAGGTCAGACAGATTATAATGAACATCAAACAATGAGAACACTAGGAGCAAATGAAAGACATGTTGTTTACAAAGACTACTTTTATAATGAAAGGAGAGCAATAATGGTATCTGAGAAAGAAACTAATATTGATTGAGCATTTTCAGTGCACTGGTCATTATTTTTATTTTTTTACTATTGGGAAATCTGAGGCTTTAAGAAGTAACTTGCTCACAGTTAATATAGCCAATGAAGTACCCAAATCTGACTGGTTCCAAAATCCATTCTCATTTAATTACATCATACTACCTCCCTAGGGGGTAGCGTTTCTAGATCCCCTAAAGCGAACTTCAATATGCTAGGAAAATTAATTATTTGTACTACATTAGGAAAAAGGAAATAGACTCAAAAGTTATACCCTGTGGTTAGGGAAAATAAAAATTATTAGAAATTAAGTCATTGTTGAGACAGAATTTTTAAAACATTTACTTTTGGGTCGGGCTCGGTGGCTCAGCCTGTAATCCCAGCACTTTGGGAAGCCGAGGCAAGAGTATTACCTGAGCCCACAGGTTCAAGACCCACCCAGGCAACTTGGTGAGACCTCGTCTCTACAGTAAATCAAAACTTAGCTGGGCGTGGTAGCGTGCACCTGTAGGTCTGGCTACTTGGAAGTCTGAAGCGGAAGGATCGCTGGAGCCTAGCAGGTTGAGGCTACGGAGGCTGGGGCATGCCACTGCCCTCCAGCCTGGGTGACAGAGTGAGACTCCAACTCAAAAAAAAAAAAAAATTAGTTTTGAAGTAGCTATAAAGAGTGAGTCTTGTTCCTTTAAGAGTCATAGAGTCAAGAACGTTAAGCTAGGTAAAGCTTTAGTTTGTAATCCAACCTTCTAATTTTTAATGTGGGAGGAAACCTAGGCTAGGAGAATTTACTGATTTGCCTTTGGATGTGGAGGTGATCTGGCTAAAACCTCTCTCATGTCACAGTCTTATTTAAATCCTTCAGTACTCCTTCAGAAGACTGAAGGGAAAAGTCCAAACTCCTTAGATGTTCATCATAGAATTCTTGCTTACTTTTTTGGCTCCAGCTTCCTATGTCCCCTGTTCTACTCTATCCTCAGGCATACTATTAATAATTATTGAAAGCTTTTATTCTAGTCACTTCTTCCTCATCCTTCACACACAGTGCCCCTATACATTTAGCTTCCTCCCTACTTTAAGCTGGTTTGATTACTTATATCCTTCGACATGAAGCTCAGGCAATTTCTCCAAGAAGCTTTTACCAGCCCCTCAAGGCTGGGTTAGGTGCCCCTCTACAGAGTTCTTACTACTATCTGGCCTTACCTTTATTATAAGACTGATTCATTGCATTACAACAGTGAAAACATTTGCATCCACAATAGTTTCACTTTTATAGTCAAAGTAGAGGGTAGTGCGGGAATTGTTGTACCATGTAATAACTGATCCAAGAGTCTTATACACAACTTGCTAATGTTGGCTTCAAAATAGCCATATAGGAGGAACTTTCTGTTCGGAAGGGGTGGAAGGAAGATTTGAAGCCGTCTTTTTATAGCACTTTACATAAAATCCAGAAAATGTTTACTGTCCATATCAAAGAAATGGGGAGCAGGAATGAGATGGAGACATGAAGATGTGCTAAAGTACTGTTCAACTGCCATCTCTTTCATAAAACCGCTCCTGAGTGAACCCTGTCCTTCCTCACAAGGGACTAAAAGCGTATACTCTATCTTGTCTCTGTGATCTGTTTTTGTGCCCTTTGTATGCACTTATCCTTCCTTGCTTACAATATGTATTATATACAAATGTACATCTGTATTTTAATTGTTTTTTTAAAGCTTCCATAGTCCTTAGCATAGTGTCTGATACAGACCAATACCATAGAAAATAACTATTGAATGTTGAATGGATGGTCAAATTAGGTCAGTGCTTCTCAATCCCAATTGCATTTTTTAACCTGCAGAGGATTTAAGAAATAATAATTCCAAAGTCCTAGATATTCTGATTTTGTTGGTCTGGGATAGGAACCGACGACAGACTTTTTTTTTCTTTTTTTTCTTTTTCTGAATTGGGGATCTCGTTCTATTGTCCAGGCTAGAGTGTAGTGGCATGATCCTGGCTTACCACAGCCTTGATCTCCTGGGCTCAGGCAATCCTTCCACCTCAGCTTCCTGAGTAACTGGGACTACAGGCATGTGTGACCACATCTGGCTAATTTAAAAAAAAATTTTTTTTTGTAGAGACAAGTCCTCGCTATGTTGTTTAGATTGGTCTCAAACTCCTGGGCTCAAGCAATCCTCACCTTGGCCTCCCAAAATGCTAGAATTACATGAGCTACCTCACCTGGCCCAGACTTTTTTAAAAAGCTCCTGAAGGTTGAGAACTCCTAGATTAGGTTATTTACTTAAACAGTGGTTCTCAAAGTGTAAAGTCCTAGACCAGCAGCAACAGCATCTCCTAGAAGTTTGTTGAAAATGCAGATTCCTGAGCCCCATACCAGTGAATGAGAAACTCTGTGGGACCTAGTGACTTAGTGAGAAACTTAATGAATCAGAAACTGCAGGAAGAACCTCAGCAATATTTTCTCTCTTTTTTTTTTTTTTTTTAAAGATGTGGGGTACAAAATAAAAATAAAGATGTGGAGTACAATTCTGGATTGGGTGTACAAATGGTCATCATACAGGTAAAGTTTGGGCCTCCCTTTGGTCCCCACTTTGCCTGGTTTGAGATCAGGTGCCCTTACTGATGTTGTGTCCCCTCCTCCCTCCACCCCCAGCAGTATCCCACTACTGCCAATCTCTTTCTTACAGTATTATGGTAAATGTTCAGGGTCCACTTATGAGTGACAGCAATCTGTTTTAAGCCCTCCAGATGATCCTGATACATGTTAGAGATTGAGAACTACTACTTTTTTTAGAGTTTAAAACAAAAGAATGTCCTTAAATAAAATATCAACTGTGAGAAACCAAGTATACTTATAATCATCCCAAAAGGTTGTACCAATTTAAAGCACTATTCTAAATAAATGAGAGTATTTCACAAGCACAACAGAATTATCCTTGTGGAAATAAGCATCCCAGCATTTTTATAACTTTTTTCAATTTTTTTTGTTAGTTTACTATGAATGAAAGACTTTCCAAAGAGGGAACTAATTTTTATAATAATCTAAATAAAATAGGCTATATTAGTCAGGAAAAGCACATGAAAAATCTGGCATTGGATAAGGAAGACTCAGAGTCAAGAATACCTTTTCATAATTTCCTCTCATAGAGAAAAGCCTATTTTTTGACAGTAACATTTTCTCTTTCACTTGTGCTGCTTGACTATGTGCCACTTGATAGCTCTGTCTATTCCTATGGAAACCAGTTAGTGGATGGAGCCAACACTTGGAAGAGGCACTGGGGAGAAATATTAGAAGAGTTCAGCCACTGAGCAACTAAAGATGTTGCCTTCTCTTCAGTCAAATCCACTTCGAGAGCCAGAACCTGTTTTAAGCCAGAGAGATGTTCTTGGCTGATGTATTGTCTAGCTGCTCTGCCAGATGGATGAACATCTTAAACTTGGAAAATAGCAAATAAAGCTCCTATTCTGTCTTTGTAGCACCATTCTTAGCCTTTGCTTAGATAATTGTCAAATAACTAAAAAAATAAATTTTTAAAGATTTGCTTAAGATGGCAGGTTAGTAATGTGGTTACCATCATATTTGTTGAGTACTTTAAAATTTTAGCAATAAAACACAGGATTTAGGCTTGACAATCAGAAGTTTAAAGAAAGGGAGAATGTCTGTTACTGGAAAAAACAATGCAAATTTCATTTCATTTCTATAACTCAGTGAATTCTTGTCTTTCATTTTTATAACTGTTTGCCTCCCTATAAAAATTCACTTTAAAGACTAATAAACCAGAGCACAATCAGACATCTAACTAAATTTAGATAAGAAAATTACACAAGAAGGAACTCTTCTTTCTAATCCATTTATACTCTATGTTTGATATGGTAGTGATATTCATGATTGCATTGTACTGAGCCATTTATGTGGATATTTAAATTATGTTTATACTTCAAGAAGGATGTAGACATTTATGTTTCCAGTTTATATACTTTGATTTGTATGACAAAATTAATGTCTTTTGAAAGCACAGTTGAGGCAACTATTAACATATATGCCTCATAAACCTATATCCCTATATCTTGAATGTAGTCATCACTTCCAATCTTTGGATTTATATCTATCCTCTTTTTTTGTTTATTGTTAGACATCTCTACATAGATTCCTCTCAGATGCCTTAAACTCTGCACGGAAGGAAGGGAGGGAGGGAGGGAAGGAAGGAAGGAAGGAAGGAAGGAAGAAGAAAAGTTTAAAAAAAAGCAGAACTCAAAAACTTTTTGTCACTAACCCTATTTTTCCTTCAGTCTTCAGGAAAGCACTCCTACCAATATGATAAATTTTAGGCTTCTTTTTTTTTTTTTTTTT